>JAAAKQ030001847.1:0-10707 GCA_010016005.3 Zanna intricata | reverse complement strand
ATTTTTTTATATATTTTAATTTTATAATATAGTTTTAAAAAATTCATTGGTTTTAGATTTTTTAATTAAAAAAAATCGCCGGGAATCCTACTATAAAATAAGCCTATCAAATTTTAGAGAAATTAATTAACTTATCACATAATCAACATACAGCCAAAAATATTATTTGTAAATAAACATGTGTTATATATATATTTTACTTTTTTCTGTATTCAAATAATTCATCAACATTCTGACCACTTTGCTAATTAAATTCAAAATAATAAATTAATCACCAACGCAGTAATAGAAAAACCTAATAAACTAATAGCAATAGTCGACTTGGGTAGAATCCTGCATCATCAGTTTATAAACAATTATATAATTACATAAAACAAATAATAAAAAACTTAAAATTTATAAAACGAACACAATAATAACCATAAAAATGGTAATAACATAACTCCACGTAAGATGTAAATTTAAAACATCACACTTTCTGTATTCATATTCATTCCCAACCTCTACAACTTTCCATTTATTTATTTATTTAGAACATCATCTTCAAATATGATCTGGTGGTTCATCATTAAATACTTTTGTTTAAATTTATAAATATAGTATTTTTCAAGTATTTCATTTTTTATCATTATTACAAATCTCCAGAATTTCTAAATTATTTTTTCAATCAGTAATACTATTCTTACATTGCAAAAAATGGTCGGCCACATTAGACACACCTTTTTTTCTGTTTCTGTAAGCATCGTAATCTTATTTTAAATATCTGTTTTACCAATATAAACCTTAATACATTTAATTTTATGTATTCCCCTCTATTATTTTTATCATTGTTATTCCTTAAGTATTTTATAACATGGTTATATCTGTAAATTCTATTTTATAACATGGTTAACATTGGTTTATATGCCTTTTTATATTTATTTTTATCATACACATTGGTAATTTTTTTAATTTAATTTTTATTTTAGGAAAAAAACTATTACTAATCTATGTTATTTTTTCTATTTTTGTAAAACTATCATGGAACTTTATACTCTGTTTTTTATAATTGTTTTGTATAATTTTGTCATCAAAACTATTGATTAACTGCTGGTGCTTTATTTCATCTTTATATATATTATATATAGTGTAATTTTTATGTAATGTATAGCTCTTAACAAATTTTTTTGTGACCATGGATGATTAGATGTATCATAATATTATTCATTGTGCGTTTTCTGTAAACTGATGTTTCTGTAATATTATTTATATTACTTCAAAAAATTCAGTATATAAAAAGTGTATCTCTGTTATTTTCCATTTCACATGTAAATTTTAAGTTTTTATTATAATTAAGTTTATTTAAAATTATCAAATGTTTATTATTTTTACTTGGTTATATTTGACCAAAAATATCATCTACCTGTCTTATCCATTGTAGTACTTGGTGTGTACTCAATATATACCATGAACAGGTGTTTCAAAAAGGATGCAACCCCTTTGTTTGACGAAAAATATTAATGTTAATAAAATACTTATACAACAGTATTCAAATTACCTTTAATAACTTTACAATAGATCGTTCAAAATGATTTCCTGTGATCCCGATGCAGGTCATACAAGTTTCATAACATTTGCAGCTACTTATTGTAATGTTTGAAATCTCATTTTCAATGTTAGCCTTTATTCTCAATTAAATGAGTATTGTTTTTAAGAACTACACTTTTTTGAATACCCCCAAAGAAAAAGGTTTATTGATATAAGATCTGGGGATCTTAGAGGCTACAACCCTTGTTAAATCAAGTGATGGCCAAAAAATTCCTCTATCAAATCCAGTGTTTGATTGGCAGTATGGTACGTTGTGTTATCCTGCTGGAATTAAAATTTTTGTTCTTGTAAATCTAAGATGGCAATAAATTGTTAGATTAAGTTGTGATAAACCACACCATCCACAGATTTGTTACAAAATAAAGCCGTGTATTTACACCCGATTGCAGAGTAATACTTCATAAGATCATAGACCAAACACAAATTTTATGTGCATGTAATGGTCGTTCATGAAACACATGAGAATTTTAGCACCCCATATTCGGCAGTTTTGGCTGATAATGTAACTATCCAAGTAAAACAATGCCTCATCATTGAAATAAACACAATCTAAAATTTCAATATCATTGTCATCAACAAGAGAATGAAACCAACAATACTGTAAATGTTTTCCTTGGTCTACTTCTTTTAGTTCTTGAATGACATCATTGCGATAAGCATGCAATTGTAATTTATTAATATCCCTGAAAGCTGTAGATAGTGCAAGGCCCAGCCTGTGAGCTTTCTGAGCAATTTTCTGGGTGAGCAAGTCAAATGTTTGACCATTTTATTGAAATGGTTGACCATTTATTTTTTAATGGTTGACCTGTGCTTTTCTGATCATGCATGCTTCCACTCTTACAAAATTTATTAATCAAATGTTTTATTGTTTACTAATTAGGATCTGCAGAATTGGGAAGTTTTGTCTGAAACTCATCTTTCACTATTTTGTGAAATTTATATGCGCAATACGTCTCAATAATAAACATACTTTCATCCTTGGAAAATGACATACTTAACACAATAGAAACAAATTTATACTAATATATACTTGTGCATAAGAAGGACATTTCAGCTATTACAAGCTACTAGCCTTGAGTGTAGTGTTGCCTACTGACATAGGGAGAAGTAAAATTTACTTAAGCGTGTCTTCTGCCTTCTTAATCTTAGGGTTGCATCCTTTTTGAAACACCTATTACTATACTTTCAAAATTTTGTATAAAAATCTGAATAATTGCAGAACAGATGATCTGTGATCCCATTGGTAATCCTCAGGAATCATCCTGAACAAGATCAGTATACAACTCTAGAAAGAACTAAGAGAATACCAGAGAGATTTCAGACCCTGGAGGAACTGTCCAGACCAGATCATGAATCTCAAGCTAATAATGGATTTCAACAGAAAAAGAAGGATAGATATGGTGGTAATTGTAGGCTTTAAGAAGGCATACGATTACATCCACAAAGAATCCCTACTAAAAATTCTAAGATACCTCAGACTATATCCCAAATTAATAAACATGATAAAACTGACCCTCACAAACAGTAAGTCAGAAGTGAAATTCGGAGGTGAATTTTCAGAACCAATTGAAATTAAATCAGGACTCTGACAAGGCTCTCACCGCTACTATTCAACTGCTTTCTGGAAATGGTAATGAGGGAATGACTTAAAAACTGCCCTCTAAAAATAAAAATAGGCCAGAAATTCAAAACAAACTGCCTTGGCTTTGTCAACAAATTGGCACTGCTAGCAAAGGACATTGGCAAAAGTTAATACATAGATATTAGAACTTCAAAAGTAGCAAATAAAATTGGCCTCTAAATGCTGTAATTTGAAAAGACAGAAATTATGGCCAAAAAACCAACACAATTAAAAGAAGTAAACAGAAGCTGTAATAAAGTCAAAATAGAACCCAATTTAATTACCTTGTAGAAATAATAACAAACAACCTAAATTAATAAAACCTCAATCCAAACAAGAACAAACAAACTAGCTAAAGCACAGAAATTCACCTGGTGTAGTTATGGTAAAAATGTCTATCCATAAATGCAAAATTAAGACACTACAACAGAGTTATAAAACCGGAAGCTAAATATGCAACAGAAACATTTTTCCCTCTAAATGAACAATCAAAGTCAGGACAGCCTTTAGAAAATCAAAAAAAAAGAATTGGAAGAACCTGCATCAACAAAAAGTACCAGAAAAACAGGCAGTGGTGGATCGTACCCAACCAAGTCATCTACAAAGACTAGGATTCTTTTGATACATAATCAGACTGCAAGATACAAGACTTAAATTGTATAACTTTATATAATTATTTGAAATGTGATTGTGTTTACAGTCAGTCTTTAACCATGAAACATCCATGCACTTGTTTTGGATTTTCATTTGGCCAATATTGGTTGATAATTCTATTTATTTATGAGACTACTTATTGAAAATGTGTCTTATCAGACATCTACAAATGATTGATAAACCGTTCATCTTTGTCCAAATAAGACAGAAACTCTTCAGCAATTTAAATTTTGATACAGTTATCTTAAATTTCATGCAAATTCCTTCAAATAATAGTTGCAGAAATGTTAAGTGGCTATTTTTTATTTTTGATTTATTGGTTTGATCCTTATTTTGATGGCATAAACTCTGCATATAATTATCATGCCTAGGACTGAAAGGCTTATGAAACACCTTTAGCAGCTTCATATGAAAGTTTCTACCTTTATGATTTTCATGATACATTTTAACAGCAATTAAAAACATGCTGTTGGCCATGTGCATAGCTTCGTAATTACTACATGCTGGACATAGAATATAACTAATTTGCATAGCTTGAAAGTTATTCTTATAGATAGTACCACCTCCTTTATAATTGTGCATCAGCTATTTTGAAGTTGCATTTTTCTCGATTAGCTTGTTTTTATTGAGCTTTCACTTAACTTAAACAAGTTATTTTATTTTATCAACTAGTTTTATTCTTTCCCTTGGCATATGTTCTTGGTTTGTACATTTTCTTTGTGTTAGTTATTCTGGTTCAGTTAGAAATCTACTGTTTGTGGAATTAGTAATGTATGTTATTATGTAGCTAAGCAAACTAGAAATAATAGTTTATTGCAAGTTCACAACTAAAAAGAGCAACAGAAGATATTCCAAAGAAAGAGTGAAACTAGCAATATAAAATAAAACAATTATGGAAGTAAGCACCTCTTTAAGTTATTTTTATTAATGGCCAAAAACTAAGTGAAATATAAAAAATTTATGTGTACTTAATGTTTTTTTTTCTAGGTAGTATCTATTGAGGTTGTAGATATGGGTGTTAGGCGAAATTCAATGTTACCAGAAGAACTGCAGTTAATGAATGGAGTGCTTGCTGTTGGTCTGCGTGGTGGTGCTGTTTACCTTATCGATCTTTGCCGAAACTTACTTGAGAGATGTAATAACATTTATTTGTAATTTATGTGGTTCTTTTTCTTCAGTCACTGGATTGTTCATCTACTGAGTATTTTGGTTCATTTTGTAACTTACAATAATATTTTATTCAGTTATTTCCTTTTATATTAGCATATTTATTTTTTATTTTATTTTTAGTATTTACCACATATGTCCATTATTAAATTATCTTTTTAACCTTTAGCGGAGAGGTTTACCATTTTTATCCAGATTTTTTATGTTTTTTTGTCTTGTGTTCATGAACATTACAATCAAGGAAGGCAATCAAATTGTTGATGATAAAAAAAAAAGAACAGTATAGTAGTCATATTTGGATGGGGGAAACAGTTCAATGAGTTATAAATCTTTCCAGAAATGCAGAATATAACAAACATAAGATATTGTGAGTGTCCTGGATTTGAAGGTCTTTGTTGTTGTATTCTGGTGGGGTCATATGTTTGCTGTTTAGAACTAACAACATATAACAGTTGAAAAATAATTCTTTGTTCAGCTGAAAACCAAACATAAAACTGCGATTAAAATATGCATATTCACTACCCAAACACCCCAAAAATCTTTTTCTGTAATAAAATGAAACAGAATTATTCTAACCTTTATTACAAGTAAGTTCTGCTCTGAGTTTTTACTAGTGGCGATATCAGCTTAGTATTTGTAGTAACAAATGTTAATGATTAGAATACTGTTATATATAACTTGTTTCTACAAACAGAAAAAAATGAATTTTTTTATGTCTAGAAAATATTCTTTGATTTTAAGATCTGTTTATCTCTTAATAAATATTCTGTAACAGAATAATAGAATTATCTGTGTTAAACAAGATTTAGGTAAGAAAAATGTGTAATATTCTTAGACTTAAAATATATAAATTAATAATTAGATTAAATCTGCAACCTACATTTTATAAACTTTAAATTAAATATTATTTTTCTGCAAAATTTTCAGGTCTTCAGGAAGGAAGTACACCAAGAAATGAAATAGCTAGTCAACTAATGGAAATAGATTTGCATAACGATTGTGAGGCTGAAATAAGAGCTAAAAAGTCAAGAGCTTTACATTGTGGAGACACATTAGCTCTGTTGTTAAATGGTAATTAAACATTAATGCAATCATGTTTGATTACATTTTTTTAAGTTTATAACTAATGTTTTTTGTTATAACTACTGAGAATATTATACAATGAAAATAAGACATTTGGGGGAAACCAGTTACTACCCTCACATATAACAAACAGTGGTTATGTTTTGGTCAAAGTTGCATTATTCAGGTAGTATCAATATTGATTTAAAAATAATAAAATTTGAAACATGCATATAAAACCATACATTACAAATTTTCACAGGCATATTTAGTTAAATAATTGAAAATGATTTATTTCATCATTAATTAATGTCAGTAATAATATATTGCTCATCAAAAACATTCTTGTGTGTTTAAAAATTCTAATTTATAATTAAAATTGTTTTGTTTATGATATAATAATCTAGTTTATATATAGTTATAATAATAAGTAAGATATATTTAAACTAAGGTCTTAATAGTGATAGGAATTGTTTAAGCTAATTTACCACTTTCTCTGTCTGCCCACTAAACATGACCTTCCAGTAGAATATGCCGGCCATTTTTAATTTAAAATAATTTTATAATCTAGGAAATGTATAGTTATCGTAATTTTCTTGTGAGAAAGTGATTTCTTTTTAATACTATTATTGTATAAAAAGTTATTTAAATGCTTCTATCTTAAATGTAACCCATTTCTTAAGAAAAATAAAGAGTTGACTGAATGAACACATATGATCATAGTAAGTTGAAGATTATTTATTATTTAAAAAAAAAAATCATAGTTCTTTTGAAAGTTTTTGAAACATGATATCCTTCAGTTAGTAATTTTTAAACTTGCTAAATTGATGTGAATGTCTTTTCTAGTGCTTTACACAAATGTTTCTTCCCTATCAAAGCACAACTTTACATAATTTTTTATGTAAAGTGTGTGCTTTACTCTCTGCAGCATGTAGGGCTATCTGTCAGCGATTTATGAAGACACTACAGTTGTGGTTTTGATTCACTAGTCGTTTGCCAGCCAGTGAATGCAAATCGCAATGTCTGCAACAATTGTTTCTCCCATCAGTTGTGAAGTGAGAGCTGTAATTGGATTTTTTGTGCAAAAGGATCTTCAAAATTAAAAAAAATCCTATCTTAGTCTGCACTTACACACTGTAAGAACATATTAACAAATTCTCATCGATATATGTTGCTGGGCATTGAGGAATCAGTCAGTCAGGACAAGTTGCTTTATAAGTGCACATATAAATATAAAAATTTTAAATAAATTTCATTAGTATATATATATATATATACATGTCATATTCAATTGAATATGATAGTGCATTGCTTAAATTGATAAAACCTATTATATCTTGATTTAATATAAAATACCACTCATTAAACTCTATTGGATATAAGAGGATTTAATTTATTGACAAAAATATATACATACTAATGAAATTTATTTCAGTTTTATTTTAATTATGTGTAAGGGTTAAGGGTTAATTAGGGTTAAGTAACATTACAAAAGATGCTACAGTTAGGTATGTGTTCTTAGATTTTTATTGTGACTGTATCTGGTGGAATTATTTTAAATTATTTTATTTGATGCACTGATAATTTTAATTTAAATGTGATCATTAACATTATATTAACTTCCTAAAATTAGAGAGAATTAATTTTCTAAATGCAATTGGTTTCATAATATAGTATGTTGTAAAATTAAACATCTTCAACATTTGAATAAAAATTATTTTTATTAATATCAGAACCTCAGACATACTTCATATGTTTAAAAAAAAATTTAGTTCCCTTATCTTGTTAGGGATTTAACCAATAAACTAGCTGATGTGGAAACATACAGGCTGACCAGTAAATTAGTTTTCTAGCCAATTAACAAGATACTGGTGGTTTGTATAAAATTTTACTTTAGAATTATGTTAATAATTTTTATCTTTTCAGAGAGTGCTTTGGCCCTTTCAAGGACATTCACTCTTCAGAGTCGGGCTGGTTCAACTGTTTCCCGAGTACCTAGAGAACAAGTTTCAGTGACATGTTTGAAATATTTTAAAGAAGTCTCATGTCTTGCTGTTGGTTTCAGTTTAAGTTGCTTTCAGTTATGGCATTTACCTTCGTTTACTCTTTTGTATGTATATTATTTTAATATTGTAAAATATTTACGTATTAATATTATATTTAAATTTTGAAATCAATATTTTTTTTTAAACTTTAGTATTTTTATTGAAGTTTGGATAATCTATTGATAGATCATGATAGTAAAATTGATAATAATATTTTAATTGCTTTTTGTCAATACAAGTCTTAGCTATGTTTATACATTTCTTTTGTTTCAGCTAAATATATATACCTATACTAAAAATATATATATATTTTATACCATTGTAACCATATTGTTGTAAACACTATATATTGTAATAACCTGAAACCATATTGTTGCAAACACAATGCATGTATTTTATGGGCTAAGATATCACCAGGTTAAGCAATCATTTATTAGTACTTCAACAAGTGTCCTTCATTCTTGAGGATTTCAGACAAAAGTGTGTTGTAGGACAGGCTATATTACAAATCAAATGTCATTCTGGGTACAGTGTAAGCGACTAGCTGTAATTTTCTGTATGATGCATCATACTTTTGATTTTGAGAATAACCTGAATATTATTTTTTTAGTTAAAATCATAAGGATTCTTATATCTGGAAATTTTTGTAACCGATATCTAATTGATTGATCTTTGGTCATATAATTTACAATTTAGTCAGTCAACAAAAGGTATAGGTACAGCCTAATGTAGGCTATTTTATTGATATGAAACATCTTTTTCTGGCAACATTATATTTATATAAACTTGTAGCAATTTTTTAATTCCCAAAATTTCATGAATAAAGTGAAATTTTATAAAAACATTAGTTTTAATGTTTATTTTTTCTTGTGCAAAGTAAAGGAAGTATAATTGTGAAAATTTTGGTTTATGATTCCAGTGGAAATATCCATTTTGACCATCCCTGAATCCATTTTGACTAATTTTGGTGTGATGTACATACGTGCATACATATAATCTTGCATAACTCAAAATCTTCGCTGATTTCAAAAATGTTCTCGGAATTTTTCTATCGCCCTCTGTTTTGTTATTATGCCCTATTTATCATTACATATTATGGTGTACATAATATTGTTATATATTGTTGTTGAGGACTTTTAGTACAACAGAATTGTTACTTGTAATAGATATTTATAGTGATTAGTCATAACCGAGTACAGTAATTATGTTTGTACAGCAATAACTCATGCTGACTGATAATTCAGAATTGCATCATAACCATGGCTAATCATAAGAGTTCGCAGTTTCAGGCAGTGAGAATTCATATTTCGGTTAGTAAGCATTAAGATGTGTCTCTAAATTTGTTCAGTTGTCTATTTCTTTGTTAATTTACAATTAAGTAATTTTTATATGTTTAAAATATCAAGTGGCACAATGCCTAGAAACTGTGTTACTAAACCAAACTGTTTTTGTTACATTTGTGGCGAGTTAATGTTAAAAAGTCAACTGCGCATATTTACTCCATACATTAAAAAATGTTACGAAATTTTGGATGTAAAATTGGTGATCAAGATAAGACCTGAGCTCCTCATTATTGTTGCATTACTTGTGTCACATTTCTTTCAAAATGGGTTGAAGGATCTCGATGCATGAAATTCGCTGTGACAATGATTTGGGGGCGAACCAAGAGATCATTGCACAGACTGTTACTTTTGTGTGACAAATGTTTGTAGTATCAATTCTAAATCAAAATGTACTATAAAATACCCTAATTTACCGTCTGCTATCAGACCTGTTCCTTACAGTGATGAATTGCCAGTGCCAAAACCTTCTGAAAGTATAATATTAAGTGATGATGAAACAGAAAATAAATCTGATTATTACAGCTGGTGATAATTATTTAACTAGTGATCCTTCATTTTAAGCTTCAACTTTTGAACCTCATCTTTTCACTCAGGAAAATCTTAATGACCTTGTTCGTGATTTGAATCTTTCTAAAAGTCAAGCTTTTTTTCTGTTGAAAATGAAGTGGTTTTCTGTAATAATATTGGTTATCTTACGGAAGTCATTGGGTTATGAACACAGAATAGAGGAATAGCGTTTATTTATAGATTCCTCAGATTAACATGAAAGCTGTACTTCTCCACATTGAAAACAAATTTCCATCTATACCACTTGCCCAAGCTGCCAAAATGAAAGAAACTTATGAAAGCATGGAACTGTTACTGAACAAAATAAACTATAAATTTGAATAGCATATCTGTAGTGATTTAAAAATTATTGCACTTCTACTGGGACTACAGCTTGGTTACACGAAGTATTGTTGCTTTCTGTGTGAATGGGACAGTAAAGACGTGAAGAAGGAATGGCCAAAGAGAGTATGTTTTAATCCTGGAGAAAAGAATGTTGAAAACAAACCGTTGATTGATCAAAAAAAAAAGAAGTGTACTTGCCTCCTCTTCACATAAAACTGGTCTTATGAAAAACTTTATCAAAGCTATGGATTGAAATGGATCAGGATTTGCTTATTTAAAGTTTCCCAGAATCAGTGAAGCTAAGATTAAAGAAGGAATATTCATAGGACCACACATA
>JAAAKQ030001836.1:2134-12246 GCA_010016005.3 Zanna intricata | reverse complement strand
TAATAATAATAATAATAATAATAATAATTAGTTCTGTTCTAAGCCTTATAAAAAAGATCGAAACGTCAGTTAATTATTCATAATAAAAAAAGAAGATTGAATTAATGTAGTGCACTAAAATAAATTTCTACTACAGGCATCATGAATTTTATTAATTATAGCAAACAAATAACGGAACCAATTCATTTTTTAATATGGCGTAAATAAATAATTTTTCCACCAGAAAATATTTACTCTAAGTTAATTATTATATTACTGTAGGATACAAATACATAAGATTTACATTTCATTTTATTTTTTTATTAATTTGGTATTACAAATTAGCTCTTAACACTAGCTTCAAATCTAAGTAGAAGTGATTAACCCGCCAAGCAATATTAAGAAAAACAAAGCTCAAAAAATGTTTATGGTAGTTCATTCTGTTATAATTTATATAGGTTTATAATTTCGCGAATTAAATTAAATTAATAGGCAGAGTAACTATTTGAAATGATTTCTTTAGCGTAATTTTAGCTGAGCAGAATAAATGTGAACGTAACTAGATGAAAATCAAAAGTCACACCAAAACTTCGAACTGAATCTGAAAAATTATAAAATCTTAACTTTTTTTAAAGTACGTAATGTGTAACGCTGTACGTCTAAAATTTTGATATTAGTTTTTTAATTAACAAAATAAAATTCATTAAACGATTTACAAGCTAATCTACTTAAATAATATAATTACGCTACAACGTGTTCAATTAGAATATGCCTTAATTGTATTTGGTATAGTAAAATAAAATATTTTTTAAGGTTTTTTAAATTATGACTTCATCCAGAAAATAAAATATAGTGCACGTTCAGAAACACGAACAGATTTTTTATAAACTTGCAAAAAACAACATTGTTTTACAGTTAAATGCACAGATTAAGGTAAAGACAAGTTTCTTCGCCAACCTACGCAACGATAAAATACTCATATCACGTACCATGACAAGTTCCAGTATTCTCTGCTAAGCACAAAACAGTTTTTGAGTTATTGATTTTCATGTAATAAATATCAGCTCAAAAATATTGCTTGTTGTAAATCACACAAAAAGTAAAGCCAAATCGAATAACTTTATAAAAAGTAATGTAAGAAGAAGACGTAAACTACGACTGGCTTAACTTCAAATTTTTCTCTACGAACATTCGAAGATATTAAATCTGGAACATTAAAAATATCTTACTCGAAAATTTGTTAAGATTATTATTTTTTGTTTTGTAATGCAAAAAGTTGTTTATAAAGAAATATAATCCAAAAAAGAGTTTTTAAATTAACTGCAAATTTAGAATTCAGCTAAAAGAATCCTCAAGGTTTTAATAGTTATCATCAGTCAATAATTACATACATATATATATATATTAAAAAAACATATATAAAAATACATATATTGTATTCACATATTTTTTTTAATACTAATGTAATACATATTTCATTTCCTCATTTGTTTTAATTTGATTTCTTATTTCAGTACGAGAAGTAAACAACATCTATTTCCTAAAATCTTAACGATTTAGATGGTTAAATTATATTTAGTCAACAAACTAAAAACAAATAAAAAAAAAAAAAAAAACACGTAAAGTACCATCAAAGTTAAACGGTATCTCAGTATAACAGCAATTATTTGGTTAGTTTAAAAAGACTTCGTTAAATAGAAAAAAATCAGCTGTTTTGTTAATATTTTATTTAAGATGCTTTAGTTTTCTTAATTATTTTAAACTCTGACAAAAGAATCGAGATCTAACAATTGATGCCAAAGATAAGATCATCACTCAAGACTCATTTAAATGAGTTAAAGCACATTTTAACTCATTTCCAAGCACATTTTTTCTGAAAGCACATTTCCAAGTAATTATAAAGGGAATCATGAATGATTTTATCAGGTTTTAAAGGTACAAAACTCATTTCGTCATGCTCATCTTAAAATAAATCAAATTTCTAACTACGAAGAAGGAATAAATAAATTCTAAATACTAGGAGTAAGATATAACTAGTAACTTAAGATTTAAAAATACATTAAAAATATCTTTCACCATGTACGTTACAAACATGTACGAATGAAGATACATGGAAAACAGATTTATATGATAAACTTTACTTAATTCTGAGTGAATTTTTTTTGATAATGTAGTAATGATTTATTACATATTTAAAATAAATTTAGGTACGTTTACACTAAATACTTTATTTTTATACGATTTTATAATCATTTTAACACTTTAAACTAAAAAAAACTATTTTTTTCATATTTTTTTTTAGGTGACGGTTTTTGAACAGTGAACAACTATCAAAACCATAAATGAACAATTTCTTATTGCTAAAAAAAAAAAAAAAAAAATTACTATATTTAACTTAATTTGGTTAAATTGATTAATAATTCTATAATTAAAAAGAACTAATAAATAAAAATAACAATGAATAATTAATTGCACTTATCAGAAATCGTGTAATGAGGATCTTGTTTAAACGAACGTGTGACATACGATGAAATGTAGCCAGTCGTAGATTTTGTGGGGTTTGTTACTAAAGAAACATTAATTTACACAGATAAAATCCCACTTTGTGGTATTACTGAAGGTATTGAAGAAAAGAAATTGATTAGATCTACCCGTCATTAGAAGGGCTTCCTTTACATTACGTACAGAAAAACAAGACGTAATTACAAGCATAATTTATGCAACAACTAACAAAATAAAGCATAACTTTTATTAAATGCATTTTTTAGCTCTACTTGAAATTAATTTTTATTATATTTTATATCTATTTATATTTAGAAATATAATCTAATTTTATAACACAAATTAATTTGCGTGTGACTAAAAATTTAGACCGCAGATATATTTTTATAGGATTCCTTTTTTTATTTTATTTTTAGACTACATTTTTTTAGTAATTGGGGATAATTACAGAGTAATTGTTTTCACAGAAACAAAGTTATATAAAAATAAAGTAAGCTAATAAATATTAAACATATTATATTTTCAACACTTTTTTTATTAAAATGGAAGAGAAGGCGGTTAGGTGAGGTCATACTAGAGTCTAGCACGTTGGCGCCATTCCGTGACCTTGTTTAATATTCTTAACGATACTGTATTTCTTCTTCGTTCATAATTTTGAATTTCTTGTATCGTGTCTGTAAGAAGCTACGCATATACCGTAACACTGTTTTTTACTTGGTGCATGATAAATTTTATTAACAATAACGAAGTATGTTACTCTATTCTATAACAAAATGATTATCTGATAAAATACTACAGGTGTTTGTTTATGTATCGATAATTATGTGATTCATGAGAGATTAAAAAGAAAATAGAAACATTAACAAAAAATGAAACGATCAATCTTTTTCTTAACAATGGTAAAAGAAAAGGCGTGAGTACAACACTTGAATATGTTAAAATTAAAAATTTGCCGATTATTCTTGCTGAAAAAAATAAAAATAAATTGACCATCCAGTATACTAGTTGTTGCAATAATTTGTTTACTGTAAAATCAAGACGATAAAAAAGAATT
Source organism: Zanna intricata (assembly GCA_010016005.3). NCBI lineage: Eukaryota > Metazoa > Arthropoda > Insecta > Hemiptera > Fulgoridae > Zanna > Zanna intricata. Next base: position 8,711 of record JAAAKQ030001836.1, on the reverse strand, counting down.
TGATTAATCATATGAATAAAGAACTGAAACTACATTAAATTGATAAATCTGTGTTGGAAATTGAAATTAACCTTCATTTAATTTTACATCTGGCAAGTTGCTAACCGACAAGATCACAGCAGAACCTGTCTAAATTATGAGTTTCCTAATGAGGAAACCTGGTTCGATTATGATTAACGTAATTGTTTCTTATTTATTTCTTGAAATTAACCACAACATTCAAAAAGGTCTTATTCGTTTAAATAGCAATTAAGCTATTTCGGGAACAAAGTAAAGGAAATAATAGTAATGGTTAAATATGATTTTTTTTATTATCGCTTATTCTTTAGTAATTTATTTTTCAATGTTTATTTCATAAAAAAATAGATGGATATTCAAGCTCAGTATAATAATTTAACTCAGTTTAATGATAAAATAAATGGTTTATATTTTCAACAACTATTTTAAAATATAAGAATTGCAAGGGTATATTTTAAAAACCCTCTAGTTTAACTTAAATCAATTTTAGTTTGGCAGTAAATTTACAAAATTCTTTTTATTTTAAAATTTTACCAATATAAAAGTTATAATAAATTTTACAATTAAGAATTAATTCCTCATGTTATTGTCCGGTATGCAAGAGTAAAAAATCCTTTATACTAGCAGGAGAAGCCTGACAGGAAAAACATAACGAGAATATATTAAGTCTCATCAAAGACTGAAGAGAAATAAAATTAAGGATTTCAATTTTTTTTTCAAGAGCATGTGATTTTAAAAATAGATATTTAAAATTTCGAAAATAATTATTATATTTAACCAAACTAATGACTGCAGTAATAAATACATGTTTTTCTAAAACTGTTTTTCTGAATCTGAAATACAATAACATAATTTGAATGCTAATATGTCAAATATTTCATTTTACTTTTTATTCGGTACCTACTACTGCTATAGAGCAAACATATCGATTATGATATTCTTTGTTCCGGACGAGAACGCTAAAATTTTTTCAGGTTACGAAACAACTACATTTTCATTTTAGAAATTATAAAATAAAAATTTCATATTTTTCGACTTTAAACATAATAAAGGTATGATTAATACCCTTAAATATATTTTATAATGAAGCATCGAAAATAGACGACGGAAATTGAAAAAATAATGTCAGAACACCAGCAAAATCAATTAGTTGTAAATCACTAAACTTTGACATTTTTACCCTCTGTTTTCTTCTCGTTTATACATAACCAATGCACTGGGGAAGCTGTTGTCTGAAAAATATTCCTATCATCGATGTCGGTCTTTCGCAATATCGATCGAAAATAAATGTCTAGTATGATTCTTCACAGGCGAAATCAAAGCACATGGTATCTTTTCATAGTTAGCGTTTCAATCTAATTAAATTTTTATCAGTACCTTGTTTTTATTTTGAAAAATAAATATTGCTTTAATGTGATTAACCATTAGGCATTGTTATGAAAGCTAGGAAAAAATTTGACAACAAGTCGGATGTGGATAATGATTTAAATGTTACAGAGTTAAAAGAACAGGAAAAACTATGGCTTTCCCCAGAAAGAATAGTTTTCTTTCGATACTTCTGATGTATTCCTTTGGAAAAACAACTTAAAAGGGCTAGATCTAGATATATCAGAAATTTAACAGGACAAAGATACAAAGTGAAAACTTCCTAGAATCGGTTAAATAATTCAAAACTGTTTTATGATTGATATAATCATTTTAATACTGGAACATCTGAAACAAAAATAGTGGTGGGAAATAATGACCAGTACTACTTTTAAAAAGTCTTTTATTCTTTTAAAAAGTACTCTTTATTCTGTTAGTGTGAATTAGTGATTTCAGTAGCGGCTTTTAGAAACATTTTTATGCCACATATTCCAGTTCAAATTGTCTTAATAAATTGTCAAACTGAAATATTATAAACAAAAGTTTCTCTTTTGATAGTTTACAATTGTTGACAGAAGTAACAAGGTTTGTAACTTATGGAAAAAGTAACGTAATATCGTTTGAAAATAAAATTCTAAAATAATTTGATTTTTATTCTTAAGGGAAAATATTAAGTTAAAGAAATTATTCTATCTATCAACTATTTTTCATTACATACTTCAGTTAATAAAAATACTTAGTAAACCAACAAAAAGTGAAAAATACTTTTAATCATTGTTGAGTCTAAAGTTATTCAAAGTAAGTTTTAAACTTGATTAACAACACGTTAAATTCAAGATTATTTATTAACGGTTTAGTTAATGATGTTCATTAAAAATTAAATTCATTATTTTTAATTATTTAATGTATTACCACCACTATAAATGGTGAACAGATTGCTCTCAGCTAAGGCAAAGATTCTTTGAATGCCACAACAGAAGTGAGAAGCTAGCATGACCCGTAAATAAGTTGGCAGGAACGTCGGATATGCACACATCAATTCTGTTCTTGTGAACTTTGTTTAAAACTTGTAGCAACTTATTTTCATTCTAAATTTCATGTATAGGAGTTAATTAAAAATTGAGTTCACTCATTGACGAAATTTACGTTTATCAATAGAATATAAATCATTACTGAATGTCTAAAAAAGTTGTATTATATTATTTCAGAGAAATAGAAGCGTAAAAACTTTTTCATTATAGTGTTTTACCGCTGTTTGGATTTACTAATCTAGCAAACCAGTTTGTCAAATGATATTCTAAGAATAAAACAACTAAAATTATATCTTAAACTTTAGGCTCATTTCGGTAATTAGAGTCATTCCTAACATTTTTGACAATATTTTATATGACTTTCTTTAGAATGTATTGATGAGTTATGAGCCAAATAAAGCGAGACTCTCCAGATTTATGAAATTCCGATTTAAAAACAACAAATCTACTGCCACAAACTTAGAGGCAATCACCATATTGTTCGAGTTGTACCTCGTCTTTTTTTTATAGCATGACCTTTGTCTTTAAAAAATTATTTGACATTATTATTGTCCTTTGTTGGTTAAGATGTTGGATTCTTTGAAAGTTTCGGATTAGTTCAGAAGTTGCTACATAAGGTATTTGGCCATGAGGAAGCTTACATAAAGAAAAAAAAACAGAAAAAAAGGAAGCTTACGTGAAATTTGCTGGGAAACTATGTTCTATATTTGTTGCAACATTCAGTGTGCATCCAGTTCAAACCTAGATCCATTAATTTGATTTTTTTATGACATTTCAGTTTTTATATGTAATTAATGATAAATCACCCCATTGTATTTACATGTATATATATTTACATTTCTGTGCTAAGATTACAAAAACTTCAAATAACTTCATGTTGATAAATCGTCCAAAATAAATTTTATAAACTTCACTAACATCGGAAAGACTGTAAATTACTCACAGTAGGAAAATTCTTAGTTTTTCACTATAAATAGAGCTTGACTCAAACCTTCTCAGGCCAGAAAAATTTTATAACTGAAACTCTGGGTTCAAGAATGGTTTCAAGATGGGTACATATATGACTGATGGGTATGACTGATGGTTCAAGATGGGTACATAACCCAAGACTGGGTTCAAGAACTCGGATACATATATCAAAACGTAGTTCACACTATTTTAGAATACAATGCTGTCAAATGGACAATTTGATATGTGAAAAAGACAAGCTACGAATGTGTGACACAATAAGGTACTGGAAAAGCTAAGAAAATACTTTTTTTAAAACGTAGATTCTAAGATAATTCATATCTTGTATATAATACGATCACAACAGAAAACACACAATTTATGCACTATCCGGCAACGAATTAAGCAGACTGTTGCTATGTACATATATAAGTTCATACACGATCGTATTGAAGGGTCAGCTGCTTTCATTGCCTTAAACATTCATTATCGAAATATTAACCGTTAACAGATACTTCTGCTACTGTATGAGTGATTCAGCAGTTTCGTTGTGAAATGAATTATATTCATATGTTAACATATATCAAGTTGACATTTTCCAGCACTCTTACTAATGTTTAAGAGTGAATATTTATTTAGGTTTATGTCATTAGTAAATATAAACTGTTTTATATATTCGTTGAAAGTTGGTTAGTGTATTACTAATCGAATATGAAAGATTATGAAAGTAGATTAAATCTCCAGAATATTAAGATTCAGAGATGTTCATTGCATTTTTTTATAGAGAAATATGTCCAGCTCTTTTGCTTGGTTGTGGATCATAGACTTGTAGGATATGTGGGAGCCCTACCAAAAAATAGGGGATAAATTAAAAGTCACTTAAAACATATAGTGATTAAACACTTCTTAGTCGGCTTACTTCCTACATTAAAGAATATTAATCATATTTCTCAGGAGTGTCGACCTGAGATTGTACCAGACTACACTTCATTCACATTCATACATATCATCCTCAAAATAAATACCTTAAGGTAGTTCCAGAGACTAAACAGAAAAAGAGAGAGAGAAAGATTTAAGAATTATGATATTCATTTATTTTAACTAACCGAACTTCTCAAATAAAGTAAATTAAATATTTTTTTAACGTAGTGTAGGTTAATCTAAGTTATAAACATAAAGTTATACCACAGTAATCAATAATCATAAAAATGGTGTTATGCTAAAAAATTAATTAGGTCCATTCTGCTTTTGTATTTTTATTTAAAGAAGTGTAAATGTCTAATATGTACGAGGTTAATTCATCTTGACTAGTATTTACTCAAAATCAGGTATAACAGTATTAAAAATATCACCATTGATAAAATATTGAAAGTCTATAGTTTAATGAATGCTCCTAAATATAAAGTTAATTATTCATAATATATTTGGTAATTGTAAAAAAAAATAAAATAAAATTACGAGGAAACATTTTTTATAATCATTTAAAAAATGTACGTAGAGTGAAATCAGCATAAAATAGGGTGTACGTGATGAACGACCACATCCAGGCTCGTTCGTAAGCTGCAGAAAAGTGAATTTTATGTTCTTGGGTTTAATTAACAGTGAGGGCTGAATTTTACATAACCATTAAACTGCCACACAGATAATATAACAACAGAATTCATGCCATAAAAAAATACATGTTTTATAATTATTTTAATAATCGGACTAAATTTTTTTTTTATTAAAAAATATACAAAAATAAAAATTGTTATCATTAAACTTTAAACAATCCAGGGATATCAATCCGAAGTATTAGTATTCATAAAATGTAACATATATACAATAAATTTATACCCTTCAGTTTGCCTCATCAGCCTATATAGTAAGCTTAATATATTATAAAATATATTACAAAACGTAATGAGTAAAAGCAAATAATAAAGCGTTAGGGGAGATCTGTTAGCGGACTGCACTCATCCATTTCAATTGAACAGACTAGTCTTCACTTGGCCTTTAGATCTTCTCTGTCAAGAAGATTATCCATCACAATGATTAAAGTAGACCGCTCTCTTACTATCCTTTAACTTAAACTCTTAAAAGGAAATAATTTTTTAAACGACGTATTTTTTAACAGTAACAAAAATATTTAAAACTGATTAAAAATTTGCTTTCTGATATAATTGATTAAATTCCGATTGTCCAGTTTTCATTATTGAAATGTAGGTAAATTAAAAGAAAATTAGCTTGATTCGTAGAATAAAAAAAGCAATATTAGATAAATAAAAATTATTACATATTTAATGTAAATAAATTACAGAAAATACTAAAGAATAAAAAAAAATACAATATAAATTCTCATTTAATAAAAACTTGAGCATAACATTAATTTTAAATTAATAAATTAAAAAAAAAAAAAAACCGGTAAAAAACTATAAAAATTATATTTATCCAGTGAACAATGTGGAATGATGAATGTATATTACTTTGCCCTAATCCGTTGCTTTTATGCATCTTCCTATCTATTTAAGAAAAAATCTGGTAAATAATATATCCAACACTATGTTTCCCTATACCTACGTATATTTTTACCGCTGGTTAGAACAATTAACAAATTAATCATGATAGTAATTCAAGGAAAACTGTTTCTGCGAAGAAAACTGAGTATCTATTTTAATGTAAATAAATTGTTTTGTTAAAAACAATTGCTTTTTTTTAATAAAAATATATTCAAGTAATATATATAAATAACAAAAAAGAAATAAGAAAATAAAATTGTGTAAGCCTTCTGAATACTAAATGTAGTAACATCTGCTATAAAATTACTATTACAATGCAATCAAATTTATTTCCTGCAAAATCATACGAAACTGGATTTTCGAGATTTTAAAAATAAAATAACAATAATAATAATAATAATGAGTAAAACACTGAATTTTTTTTTAAATTTTAGTGTGACGTTCTAACGATTTAAAAAAAAAACGTTATTGGGAATAATAATATAAGTTAAAACATTTTTTTAAATTTGTGTAGTATTAATTTTAAAAGTATGTTCATACAACAATAAAACAAAATATTTTTTTTTTAATTTTTTCCTCGTGTAAGATATTTCTTAAGTTTTCTATCAGCAGAAATAACGATTATGTGTCATAATTCGCTTCCCATGAAAGTTACTATTAACTATACAAAGCCAAATGTTGGATTTTCTTTATACATATATTATATATATATATATA
>JAAAKQ030001825.1:3501-18931 GCA_010016005.3 Zanna intricata | reverse complement strand
AATCTAACAGAAAAACATTACACCTTTAATTACGAAAGCATATCATTTATAATTTCAGCGTAAAATTGGAGACCAGGATAAGCCGTGGGCTCCTCATATAGTATGCACTAATTGTTCTGTTTATTTAAGAGGAAGGCTGAAAGGTACATGGAATGCTTTGCCATTTGGTGTATCTATAGTTTAGCGTGAACCAAAAGATCATGTAATGGATAGATAATTTTATTTAACAAGTGTGTCAGGAGTTTATAAAAAAAACCTGAACGTACTGTAAAACATCCTTCACTGCCATCTGCAATCAGGCCTCTACCTCACAGTGAAATTATTCCAGTTCCTGAACCACCTGTGAATTCATGCTTCGAAAGCTGCGATGAAGAATCATGGACTACTGAAGAAGACAGCAATGATTTTCAGTATGAATTATCTTTGAAAGGCCACATCTTATATCACAAGGTGAATTAAATGACTTGTTAGAAATTTAAAATTATTAAAAAAAATCAAGCTGAACCGGTAGGATTAAGACTGCAAGGTTAGAATTTACTTTTTAAAAAAATATAAAAATTTCGGAGCTTTCGAAGCCGACAAAAGAACTTTCTCAGAACTTTATTGCTGAAAATAACTTGTTTTATTGCACAAATATTGATAGGCTTATTTTGCACTTAGAACAAGTTCATAAATCTGAGGACTGGCCCCTTTTCATAGATTCGTCAAAGTATAGTTTAAAAGAGGTTCTACTATACAACGGTAACAAATATCCTTTGATACCAGTCGCTTATTGTATTAATTTCAAATAGATAAACGATGTGATGAAAGAAGTTCTTGAAAAAATAAATTATGAAAAGCATAGCTGGAACATATGTGATGATCTTAAAGTTAAAGCCGTTTTGTTAGGCTAAACTAAGTATATTGTTTTCTTTGCAAATGGGACAACCAAGCTCAGAATAAACATTACCTTACCAAAGAGTGGAAGAAACGAAACAACATATTCCGAATGGGAAAAATTATTATTCATGAGCCCTTAGCTGAACCCAGTAAAATATATCTTATCCCCCTCCATATCAAGCTAGTAATAATGAAACATTTTGTAAAATGAAGAAGGATAGTCGCGGTTTTTTGTGAATCGGGCAGAAATATCCGAATGTAAATAAAGAAAACTAAGGAAGGAATATTTGTAGGACCTCAAATAAGAGAGTTGTTCAAAGAAGATATATTTAACTCGATATTAAGTAATGTAGAAAGACGTTTGCTAACATTTCCTTGGCAAACAAAAATCCAACAATTACCACGATACTGTTAATCAACTTTTTACTTCATACAGAGCTGTGGGATGTAATATGTGTTTGAAAATACATTTCCTTTACTCAGATATGGAGTTTTCCGGACAAACTCGGAGACGTAAGTGACGAACACGGTGAACGTTTCAACTAAGATATATCGGTGATAGAAAGCTGCTATAAAGCGAAATAAAATACTATTACTGTTGGACATTGATTCGGGATATGCCTCTGGCTATTTTGAAAGAAAAGCACGGTAAGAACATGCTGACGTAAATATAGCTGTGCAAAATTATAAATTTTACAAATTTTAACTATATTTTCCCTTAATTTTTTTCGAAGCGATTATATTTAAAACTAAGGATGATAGAAAATTTGTGTTTATAGATTTGTAATATACGCAAAATTGGAATTAAAGAGATGATATCATATTTAGAGAAACATTAAATTATTTTTTTGTGTATCAGTGTAATTTATTTAGAAATTTCTGTTCATTCGTTTCCACAAAATCATTCGAACATAATTATTTTGTTGAAGGCACACGTTTTTTTTGGATTGCATAATACAATATCCAATGTTTTTCATATTCAGAATTTTTTTAGGATTTATCACATAGTTTTCCTTAAGTTTTTTAATTACTTCATTATAATAATATGTTAAAAAAAATCTTTAAACTTAAGAAACTAGTTGTAATAATTAAAATAACAGGAAAAACCAGGCGTCTTTAATTAAAAGTAATCTGATTTGAAAAGGAAGTTGAAATATAATAAAATTAGTTGTACCGGTGTGGTTGGTTGCATCTTTATTTCTTTATTTAATCGGAAATATTTAATTAGAATTAAAAAAAAAAATCTGAAAGGGAATTAAAATATTAGTTTTAATGATTAAAAATTAGCATCTCCTAAGTTTTTCATAATGAAAAGTGATTTTAAAAACGTAAAAAAATTCTTTCAACTATATTTGAATGAGATTTTGGAAAAAATCAATAATATTTTATTTACATTTAATCAAAATAGAAATAAAACAAATTTAAAATAATTAATTTTTAACGCAGTACTTCTATTATAATTTACAACGTAAATAGCCATTTAGCTCGAGATATTCGCATTAAATGTACGTGCGCTTAACTAGGACAGTAGTTGTAGGTCTGCTACAGTGTTTACTGGTAGGAGCAAACCAATGTATTTACTTTATTATTTAATTTAATACGCTTAAAATCTAAAATAAAATTTAACTAAATTCAATTGACCAAATATAACTTATCTACAAAGTTGTCAATCGTACAAAAGGTTTGGAATATTTTGCAAATCTAGAATAGCTAAAGTAGTAATACAACAACATGTCTGTAACATGTACAATTAAATATTAATATGTAATAAATGTAATTAAAATGTAATAAAATATTTTTTACTTCTACTATATTGTTTTCTTACTAATTTATAGTACCAGATTGATTACTACCCTGTAATTAAGATAGTTAAATCCGATTGTTAATGTAATATTTTCGTACAGTAAGTCCTATTTTGTCGTCATAGTATTGTAGTTGATTTCATTTACTTCCAAATGTGTCCTCAAAAAAGGGGATACGTGTGTTCAGGGAGGAGGGAGTCAAATAATATAAATTTTGAAAAAAATTGGCAAAGTATCTTTGTGTGTTATCATCAAAACTAACTGTATTTAAGAAACAGAAGCAGATGGTATTTCTTTGACTGTTTCAATAATTTAAATAGTATTAAAAAATGTAATTCATGGTCTTCGATGCAACACGAATTAACATATGCCGTCTCGTGAGGGAAATAGAAAATACAAGGCCAAATTGAAACAACTTCAAGACAATCGATCTTCGATAATTATTTTGATAATGGATTCTAACACATTCTAGCCTGAATATCCAATGATTATGTAACAAACTACAACACGAACCATATTGTTTACGGTCCAAGATTCAACAAAGCTGCGGAGGATATTGAAAAGTCATAGGAATATGATATGACTTAATTAATAACTGTATTTTGGATATTTATCTACTTTCTGAATTTTAGAGAATTATTCTAATTTGATAATGTAAAGATATCAATTTAAATTTATTGTTATATAATAATTTATTTTAATTACTAAATGTTAATTAAACAAATTGAGTTATTAAAAAAAAATCTACGTTTTAAAAAATACTCCTGTAGTTGAAAGTAAAAACTATAGAATATAAAATAACCTCGATCCTGCGATCTGTTCTCTGGATCCTGGGTTGTACGAATATTATTCAAATTACTCTACTAAATATGTCGTAACCGATTAAAAGCCCATCAGTGTAAAATTGAAATATACAGAATCATGACAAAGTCATGAAAAATGACAGTCTAATTCAAAAATAAAAAGGTCGGCGTAGGATATATGAAATATTCTGAGACACTCGTGGAGTAAAAATTATTTAATCCAGCCAGTATTTAAAAAGTGAAGTTCAGCTTTATCCCAATATTTTACATATTTATATTATTATACATCTGTTATGAAAAGGTATTTACGTACTGATTAAAATAGAAGTCTGTAAATATAATTTAAAAATTAAAATTGTTCCTCTTTTGAATTTTACAACTCTTTTCCAAAATAAAATATTTTATTAGAGGGTGAAATTTTCATTCATTGCACCCCTTTGAAGCCCACGGCTGTAGACTTAACTTTAACGTAAAAAACTAATACCCTACATTTTTTTTTTTAATTTTTGAGATACAGAACCAGAGTTTTTATTCAATAACGTTACTAAAGTCTGATTTCACTAACTGATGTTTAAAATTGGTATATTAGAATAATTACATAGTAAAATATTACAACACACATCTCTTACGCAGTTAAAATGGTTTAACATATACAATTAAATGTTAAAAACAAAAGATTATATTAAATTCATATATTGTGCTTAAATATTCACTTTTTTTTAAACCGTTAGTAAAGTTAATAATAAAATAATTCTCTCCTGTAAGAAAAATAAAAACTTAAATTTAAAAAATAAATCGCCACACATAAATTCACATGATAGTACTAACTTACTTTATGATAAGATGAAGCTCGCTTATATCCAACCGATTGAATGAACTGATATGATGCACGCACTTGAACTGACGACGGGCAGCAGGCAACTGGAAGTGGGAAGTAGGATTTGCACTCGTTAGCGCTAGGCGTACAACAGCGGCCGCAATATACCTGACTACGAATAGAATGATGTGCGTATGCGCGACTCTTGTAAGGCTGGGTTTGCATAACGTATTTACTTTTTACTGCCTTTTAAGCGATCTTATTTTAACCGTAATTAAAGATATTACGTATTTGTTTTACATGTTTGTTAAAAAGCATTTGCATTATCATTGTTATTTCTTCCCACATATGTATATGTATGCTAACACTTTATATATATATATATACCGGAACATCAAAGAATAATCATAGTTATACATAGAAATATTTTTTTATTAAAGAGATTAGGTAGATAAAGTAATTAAAATCGTGATTAGCAAAATACTTTTCAGTCCTACATATCATCATGTAAGATTGTCATCCTACATATGTAGTCTTATTTGATGTTTAAACTAATCAACCAATAAACGGAAAATTAACTCAAGTGCCCTAAGAAATGGAAATTAACGTAGATTTTTTATTGTTATTATATAATTACAAAATTACGGAACAGTAGTACAATTATTAAAATTTAAAATAATTAAGTTTTTCTTATAGTTATTTCACTTCGTACCGACTTTCTTCTTTTTCTGAAAGTATTCCTTCAATTCACTCAAGATATCGGCGTTATAATTTAGAATGTAAATTTTAAGAAACAGGCTTCTACCGAACAAAGAACTTCGCGAAATAGTATTAATTTATCATAAAAAAATATATTTATTTATTTATACGTAAAACAGAAACAATAGGCTGTCGCCCAATGACAAGTACTCTGATGGATGATAATGAATCTTTGTAGCTGTGAAAAGTGAGAAAAATACCATGATTTAAAAATTTAGTGATTAATATTATCTTTGCATTTAAATATTAAATCAATTAATGTTAATTAATTACTCTTTAAAAATTATTTTTAAAGTTAAAATCATTTTGGTTATGTGTTATGAAAAATTGGGAATAATTACGCAATATCTTAACATCAGAACTAATATCACACTAAACATGTATTAAATATTTATAATTATTCGGACTTAGAGAAAAATTCGTTTTTGAAAACGCACAGACGAAAAGTTTCCTTGGGTTTTTATAAAAATAAGCAGGATTACATTTTACTCTCAATTTTCCATTTAATTTTCATTAATTTTCGCAAGAGAATGTTTTGAACATCAATCAGAATAACTTTATGTTTTTTAACAGTAAGTTAGAACAATGATGGTTTATTTTTAACCATTTTATAGACAATATAATTTTTCGTTTCAAAAATCTTCCGTTGAATTTATTTGGAAAACATATAAATATTACTGCAGAACGTTCTCTAAAAAAAGAAAAAAAAATTTATCCAAATCAACGGTGAAGAGTAAGAACTAAAGAATATTTAGGTACACATTAAACTGATATCTAATCATTTATTTTTAAAGTCGGTTAAAAACAAACAAATTTTTTTTTGAGAATTTCTGAAGGCAGTTCAGGCAATTCAGAAGGCAATTCACTAAGGATTATTACCGTTAACAACTTTAACTCAATTAAAAAAATTGAGTTTTGCGAAGCAAATTCAGTTATAAAACGACTACTAAATTTTTTAAAATTCTGTTTCTCAATCCTTAATTCTCTGTGAATAAGTGAAAATGAAGGTCATCTTTAAGTGACTTTTATATTACATTCATGTAAATATATTAATGATATAATAGATTATTAATTCAATTATATTTACATGAATATAAGCAATACACGCAATACACAACTCAATACGCAATTTACTAACACAATGTTAATCAATAAATATACTAATACGATGGTATATATTCCTTGTAAATAATAATAATTGCATTACAATATTTTCACGAGCTATATTAAGTTAAGTTTTTTCTGCTTAGGAAAACAAACAACTGATAATAAAATTATATTATAGTTAATGGAGAATTTATAAATTCAATGAAAACTTAGGCAATCGTGGTCGTATTCTGCGACTGGATGGATTAAAATTCTTTATTAATCGCGTACATAAAAGAATAATTTAATCTCGTAACATTAAAAAGATGAAATAAAGTGTTTGAATTTATACACATTGACTTCACCTTAATATTTTATTCTGTATGGGTTGTTCCACACTCTAATATACCTATAGAATCTGTCAATAAAGAATAGAATTATTTTAAGAGTATCACTTACAATAAAGTATTTCAGGCAATTCTAAGGCGAAGAAATCTTTCATTTATAAATTAAATGTTTCGTGTTGAAATTTCAGCTAATAATTGTATAAAGTTGAAACGAAATTCATTAATATATTACATTCATAAACAGAGAAAAATAACAATTAAACGTAAGTGAATTTCCATTAAAATGATAAATCGCAAATTCCTACAAAAAAAAAGAAGAAATTAAGATTAACGTACTTTAACGTAACTAAACTATTGAATGAAGAAAAATTACTCACTTTTCACAAAATTAATCGCTGTAGATGTTATAAGAAACAATTCAGGTGAAGAGAAGGCTGTAAAGAACACAAGATGACATCCCCGTCAAGATTCTTCTTCCTAGGAAAATAAACATTAAATATTAAAATACGTGACAAATCGCTTTTATATGGTATAGACAAATGACACACTCAAAATATAATCATTTATCTTATAAATGGTTACGGTGTATGTGTTCTGTATCGGCTATATATTAATTAGACAAAAAAAAAGATTGATTTGTCTCGATTTTATTCTGATGCTGCTAAAACACATTTCCCACTTTTTAACTTCTCTTTTTCTCGTACTTACTTTAGTTAACATTAAAAATCTTTCCAGTACTCTACATAGCTCATTGTTAGTTTTCCGTAACTCGTTATTTGTAATCGCAGTCTTCTATTCTTCAATAACTGAGTTTTCCTCTCTCTGAATAAGTTAAATAGATTACATCAAAACATTGAACAACTACACAAACAAAACTTCGCTATGAAAAAGCAGCACTGATCTGAATATTTTTATAAAGTACTTTATTACATAAGTAATTATATTACATAAAAGTATGAATTTTTCCGTATTTTTAATAACTCTATGTAAATATTCAAAATATATGCATACCAAATTCTCATAAAGTAACAAAATATAAACAATTTGAAAAATCTGACAAAAGTGCCTTTTATTCAGGTCTGTTAATAAAAGAGATAATTAATTTCATTTGTACCACTTTAAATATATTGCATTTAGTAAACAAAAAGATAGAATAAAACAGCTACCCTCGGCAAACAGTAGGCGGTAATCAATAAGGGGACATACTTAACATTCAGTGTATCTATTCATCTTTTAGTGTTACTATCAAAAGTGTAACTGCTAACTTTAAAAATTGATTTTGGAGGAGATCTTTTTACATGCACGTGATTATGATATACTACTATGATTTATCCAAGATATATTTCATAAAAATCGAATGAAATTATAATAAACAGCGTTAGTTTTGAATTCTTTATATAGTAAAAATGAGACGAATTGTAATTTATGAGTAGTGTACAGCTGGAATAAAGAACTAAATAAAGAACTGAAATTATAATAAACAGCGTTAGTTTTGAATTCTTTATATAGTAAAAATGAGACGAATTGTAATTTATGAGTAGTGTACAGCTGGAAATAAAGAACTAAAACAGAAGCTATTCACACCCCATCAAGCGATACATCGCTAATTATCATATTCCACACCCAGAAAACTCATATTGGCAATACCGCTATTCTGTAATATCAGTAATTACCGGTTTTATGTTAGTATAAAAATATTTTCATATAACTATTCGCCCCCTATAATAACGCAAGTTACCCAACAAAATGAGTCAATTTTTGTAAACAGTAAATTCCAATGCCTGTGTCTATAATTTAGTTTAGTTGTTGGGGTTTTATTTGCGGTACTGCATTTACCGACTGCCTTTGGAAAACTACAATCGAAATCACAGCAAGATCAAGTATGTAAAATCTCAAAATGAATAAAAACCCGTAAGGACTTTCTATTATATATCCATTCTGACAGAAATAACATTCTGTAAATATTTGTAGAACTATCCAGGAAATCAGTTTAAAAAAATATGCGAACCAACACAAAAATCAAAATCTTGAATTTTGTATACATATGTACAAAAGCAGAAAAATAGCTTTAAATTATTTACTGCTCATTATATAATCTCTCCGTTATATAAAGTAACTTAAAAAAAAATTATTAATAATTAACTAAACTAAATTATAGACACAGGCATTGGAATTTACTGTTTACAAAAATTGACTCATTTTGTTGGGTAACTTGCGTTATTATAGGGGGCGAATAATTCTATTAAAATATTTTTATACTAACATAAAACCGGTAATTACTGATATGACAGAAAAGCGGTATTGCCAATATGAGTTTTCTGGGTGTGGAATATGATGATTAGTGATGTATCGCTTGATGGGGTGTGAATAGCTTCTGTTCTAGTTCTTTATTTCCAGCTGTACACTACTCATAAATTACAATTCGTCTCATTTTTACTATATAATTATTAATAACTTATTAAAATTAATAATTATTATACAAAACAAAGAGCTGATAAAATACATATTTCCAAAATTTGTCAGATTATATATATAGAAACAATAGCGATAGAGATATGAAATTTTCGTGGTATTGACTTGCGTTAGACTGAAAATTGAAATGCTTTCAGTAGTAAATTAATTCTGCGATGTTATTGACGTTATGTTTATTATATTTGACATAGTAAGTAAATATAATTCTCATTATTACTAGAAATGAATTCATTGGAATTATCTGATTTATTCGTATATTACTGTAAACAATATAACAAAAAATTTATGTTCATTTTTAGTAACATCAATTTTGTTAAAACTGATTAATATCACATTTA
This sequence comes from Zanna intricata, assembly GCA_010016005.3. Taxonomy (NCBI): domain Eukaryota; kingdom Metazoa; phylum Arthropoda; class Insecta; order Hemiptera; family Fulgoridae; genus Zanna; species Zanna intricata. Next base: position 9,628 of record JAAAKQ030001825.1, on the reverse strand, counting down.
GAGACCGGAAGAGAAATAGAAAAAATAAAGTTAAAACAAAATGAAGAAAATTAAGTTCAAGAACCTCTTATCCAAAAGAAACAATAATGCACTCGACTAGATTATTCTTTAGAGAGAAGTGACCTTTAAAGTCTATAGAGAAATTGGATGGCGAACTAAACGGCAAAGATTGCTGAGAACAGAATTATGAGGGAACGAGGGAATTTTTACTAAAAAAATACCCGAACCCCGGCTCCATACATAAAATTTAAAAATCAGTTCTGTAGATTACAAACAATACGCATATTTCGTGTTACAGGGTACAGGTGCATAAAATACAAATACAAAATACATATGTTATTTAAAAGAAATCCCGAATGAATTCTTACTGCACAGTAATTCTAATTCTTACTATAAAGAATTCTACTGAATTCCTTGTTAAAAAACCTAACACTGATTTGCATTCAATATTTTTTCATGAAACGAAGCGGCATATTAAAGAGACACCCCGATATTAAAAAGAGGTAGAGATATTTAATTTATACAATCTTTTTTTAGTAAAGTTGAATCGCTTTCTAGAGTCACCTTATGCAAACTACTAGGGGCTTCCCAGCACAATAATAGTGCAGTGTACACAAATAAACCCTATATACCCTTTCCAAAGGACTGACCTCATGTGTTGGCTAAGAAATGATTGCAACAACCAACCTACTACTGAGTATGATCGTCACCAAACTTCACAAAACTTAATTTTTTATCTATCAGGCCTTAGTCCCTCCGCTATTTGCCGCTCAATTTCGACGGCAGTCCCGGAACAAGATGCTCACCCACCTGTATTCATGCTCACACAAGTACTCACCCACTTGCATCCGATAGAAATCAAAGTCCAGCACAAACTCAGTATATCCACCCGGAAGACGAATGAATAGGTCCTCACTGCTAAAGCGTGGTTTCATCGAGAGCAACAAAAAATCTGATTTGAGCGGATCTGATACACCATAGATTTCTGGCAAGCCCTAGCTTACACTTTTCTCCATGCTATAAAGATTAAAAGCTCACTTTGTACTTTTAGTAACTATTCATGTATCTACTGACTGCGATATACGTAAATACATTGTAGGGTTTGCATCCCAAATTCAGGCTCCTGTGGAAGGTGAGGTTTCATTTGAGCTACCTCTTCCAACGATTAAAAGACAATTATAAAAAATGTAAACGAAACCTTTAGTTATGCCTTAATCAATCAGCCGTCTGTAAATATAAGTTATATTTTGTTCAGTTGATTTGTATACGTCAGGTCAAACGAAACTACGAAAAGGTTGAGTTAATGATGACACCAAACTATTTTGAACAAAGTAGATTTTTTGTATGTTCATTTGCAAACAAGCTTTAAAAATAATTTTTGTAAGGTTGAGTTAAGGAAACTTAATAATTTAATACTAAATAGGAGCCAAAATTAATCGTTAAATTCTTATTTTTATTTACTTTCATAATAGAATTTGGAGAAATATGACAAATTTAACTCTGTTTTAATAATAATTTGATAAAATGAACCGTTAAAAAAATTAAAAGCATATTAAATATGGATATAAAAAGTTTTTTGTTTTAGCTAGAAAACGCAAGACAACAGTTATACTGTACCCTAAATACACAGTCATTCCGTAAATAGACAGTCATTTATTTGAAAATTTTATGAGCGTATTTAATTTAATCCATAACCTATGAAAGCATCTTTTTTCAAGCCTCTCATAGAAATTATAAATTCAGAGTTTCATACAACTAAATCTCATTACTGATAAAAGACGAACTTGGCAAAAAAAAATTAAAATACTGATTCTCAATATCAGATGTAAAAGCTTTTAAAATGTGATCTTTCACCGTTAATGGGAAACGCGAATATGACATCACGTACATGATTTACTTTATTAAAGACTACATAGAAAAATACAGCTCCTTTAAAATTATTTAACTATGATTAAAAAAATACTCTTTTTATTCAGAAAAAAAAATACTAAGCCTACTTAAAAACTAATGTTATCTGCATGAAGTGTAAGTTAAAAGTAAATTTCTTAGTCCAAAGGTAGCTTTTTCAGATATTTCTTTATTATTTTTTTAACGATTTTGTCTGCATTAATTGGGGTAAATAACTAAAGCAACCAAATTTTTGTTCAAATGAAGTAATGGTACAATATTTTTACTTTTTGTTTGTGTTTTTTTGTTTTTCATTTACTCTATTTCTCATATATTTATATAAAACTTATATCTCTCTACTCTCACTGTATGTACATAACTAATATAATAATTTAAGAAAGCAACACAAAAAAAAAAACATATATTCCTAGTTTTAATATGAAATTTCAACAAAAAAAGTAAAACATTTAAGCAAGAACATTTAGTTATAATGCATGCGGTATGAATTTTAGTGATGGCTGAGTATTCATTCGCTAACAGTCCAGTTGGATGCAAACTGATATCCCACAATCATTTGGCTATATGACAATTGTAGAAACAAAACCTGATTTACAATCATTTATAGAGACATAGCTATTTTGACCTATTTTACAAGAATTTAAATGGTATTTAAATTGTGAACGACGATCACAAGTAGTAAGAATAATTAAATTAACATTGAATTTAATAAATTATTTAGGTAACGTGTTAGTTTTAAAGGAGTGGGTCGTCGAATTAAGGGCAAAGCCCAGTTATTCGACAACTCATAGACACATTCGGTAAGTGGTTAGTAAATTCTATTAGAGAAATGGGTCGTAGAGCTGCTACTGTAACGTCCGGTTTAGCCTTGGCCCTTAGCCAACTTACCCTTTACCACAGACCTGTCGAACTTCCTTGTGTACCCGACTACAAAATTCATATCTCAAGAATGATGAACCCTCTTATTTCGCATAATAAAATTTATACGTATAAACTTAAAAAGCACTGATTAATTAATAAAATATTTGGTCAAATGCATTAAATAGGGCATCACTACAAAATTTAAGTAAAGTTAAAATAAATTGTATACTTTTATTCAAAAATTCTACTTTTTAATTAATTATTACCTATATCTGAGGAACATAAATTTTAACCCTTTCATCTAATTCATGAATATGTGGGGTTTCATTATAAAATAAGCCAACAATCAACTAAATTTACGCACTTAAAAAGTATAATAATTTAAGACTGATTTAAAAATCTCTGTATCAATAACAAATAATCAATATTCTTTGGAATCAGATACCGAGAGATTCTTCAATTTATTTTGCGAGATATAATCTGCGTGAAGTAGCTGAAAAGTATGGTAATATATTTCAAATAGATAACCTTCAATATTACTAATAAAATTACCTCCAATAAGGCAATATTACCATGCTACATTGACTCCAATATTACTAACAAAATTAATTAGTTTTACTATGCAACTAATTTTTAGACAAATTTATATAACTAATACTACTTCTCTAAGATAAATCTGATCTTATCTGGAGGTGCAGACTTCCAACCGTATCACAATATTTCTTCTTATGGAATATGAAAGTTAATAATAGAATGTACTTTAAGAAGTGACAGAAAAATAAATTTACTAAACAAAAGTACCTAGTAATTACAGCAACTGGTGTAACATAGCATGATTATGAACAAATTCATTAAGAGAAAATATTATTAAAACAGTTAAAATATCTTGCAACTAGGTTTTATCTTTTGGAATTGGAGTTTACTTACTATTAAAGTAAATGTACGATTACTTCAGAAATGATTGTTTATAATGAAAATTATTGATGTCAATAAAATTATTTCATATTATTATTATTAACCAGAGTTTATTTCCAGAATTATTTAAATTACTTATATACACCCCCCCGTTATCAAAGGATTGATCTCTTAATATACGTATACGATCTCTTTTTCCACTGATTAATTCACTAAATAAATTTAAGGGTAAGTATACCCCCAAATACCTTTTAATGCATAAAAAATTGTTAACCTTATGTCGAGATCAAACCCGGTACCTTCAGGAGAAGGGCTGTCATCGTTCGCCTCGGAGGTAAGCGATATCATCAGCAAAAACCGAGTTTAAATCTTCTTAACAATGTTACCGTAGCTGTTGTCTAGTATGTCTGAAAATACTAGGTTAGAACCTACGCGGATACTCCGGGTAAGAACGATTAATTCGTTTCACATTTATAAATATACATTACATTCTAATGACTAATGTTTGGTTGGGTAAGAATTAAAATTAATATTCAGTCGTCATCATGGGTTACGAAGGTTTTTTAGTAACTAATAGTTGATCGTAAGTGACAAAAAATGGAACGATAAAAATATGATGAGAAATCTTAAAGGTTAATTCAAAAATTCATACAAAATATAAGTTTTTAATGGACAATAACCTACATACAAGCAACAAGTACATACCGGCCTCCGTGGCGCGAGTGGTAGCATATTCGCCTTTCATACGGAGGTCCCGGATTCAAATCCCGGTGAGGCATGGCATTTTCACTCATGCTACAAATCATTCACCTCATCCCCTGATGTAATACCTAACGGTGGTTCCGGAGGTAAAAAAAAAACAAGTACATAAATTACACTGATAAACAACAAATTTTTTAAAATGTTTCTCTAAGTGTGATACCAATACTAGAATTTTGCTTTTATTGCGTACATTACAAATCAAAATACAATTTTTGTATCACCCTTATTTTTAAATAAATTACTTCAAAAAAATTAAGGGAAAATATAACTAAAACCTGCAAACTTTATAATTTTGCATGGCCAAACCTGTGTTAGAATGACTTCGCTCATGCTTTTCTTTTATAAATAGCCTTAGGCACATCCCGAAATGATATCCAAGAGTAATCGCCTAACATGTTAGTATTCTATTTCCCTTTATAGCGGATTTAAATCACCGCAATGTCTAGGCGGAAACGTTACCGAGTTTGTCACTTACATCCCTGAGGTTTTCCGGAAAAAAATCCATATGCGAGTGGAGGAAATGTATTTACAAAGATATATTACATCCGATAGCTCTCATAAGCGATTGGTAGAGAAGGATATTTGTTATCGTTATTAGTAGAACCCCTTTTAGACTGAGCTAGACGAATCTATGAAAAGTCGCCAGTCCTCAGGTTTATGAGCTTGTCCTAAGTACAACATAAGCCCATCAATATTTGAGCAATAAACCAAATTATTTTCATTAATAAAGTACTGAGAAAGATCTTCTTGTCGGCTTCAAAATTCCGAAATTTTAGTATTGTTGTGAAGTAAATTCCAACCTTGCAGTGCTGATCCTATCAGTGCAGCTTGATTTTTTTATAAATTTAAATCCCTAACCAACGGATTTAATTTACCTTGTGATATGTTGCTTATTGGAAGATAATTCATACTTAAAATCACTGTTGTCTTCTTCAGTAGTGCCTGATTGAAGAATGAAAGCATCTTCATTGCTGCTTTCGAAGCACACATTCACAGGTGACTCAGGAACTGGAATAATTTCACTGTGAGGTAAAGCCTGGTTGCAAATCACAAAAAAGGATATTTTAAAGTATGTAAAGATTTTTTAGAAATTCCAGAACACTTGTTAAACAAAAATACCGATCGTTACATGATCCTTTGGTTCACGCCAAACCGTAGGTACACCAAATGGTAAAGCCTTCCGTGAACCTTTCAGCCATTCTCTTAAATAATACAGAACAATTAGTGTGTACTACATGTAAGCTCACGTTTTATCCTGATCCCCAATTTTACATTAACAATACATATGATATTGTTTTTTAATTAAAAAAGTATAATGTTTTTTTCTTTTTGATTTTACGGTAAACTCACCACATACATAACAAAAGGCATCCGCATCATTTACACAATTTCGAGGCATTTTGACACTACATTGTTAAAACACTCAAGACGGAAATAAGACTGAAAAAATTAATTCATTCCTAAATCCAATGCTTAATACAAACAACACAGCTGTGTTTTCAGCTTAATGTTTTGACTTGTACAGACATGATTAATCTTGACCATGAAGGCTCACTCTTCAGTATTACATATAATGACATAATATGTGACTATATCATTTAATTCTTTTGTAGTATTACTTATTTATAGCTTACTAATTACGTTAACAAACTTTAAACCATGAAAAATGAACTAACAAAATACA
>JAAAKQ030001814.1:2463-13579 GCA_010016005.3 Zanna intricata | reverse complement strand
TATAAAAAAGGAGTAAATATTTGAAAGTTTGCGAAAAAGTAGTTTAAACTATCAATAAAAATAACTTTAACGATCGGTTGAAAAATCGGATAAGACAAGGAATAAGAAAAAAAGATAAATAAGCAAGCTATTATTCATTAGAGTGACAAAAGATATAATCTGCAACTTTGCTTTATAACTTGTAGTTAAGAGGAACATAAGAAAAGATTTAAAGATAAATTTGTGAACCTATACCAATTAATGGTTACAAAGTAAACTTGTAAAAGTTCGTTTTTATCCTACTACTTTTCACGAAAAATAAAAACTAATTTATTTCAATTAAATAAAAATTAAAAAAATAAATTAAATATTTGTTAAATTTTAAATATTTATTACAATAAATTTTATTTAAATTAATTTTGTTCCAGTGTTCAAAAATACATACATTTAAAATTATTTTAAGAAATAGGATTTTGGAAAAGTCCAGTTAAAATTGAAAGAAATTGGCAGGTTATGAGAGGGGATAAAAATTTAATTAGTTAATATAATTAGTAATTAGTTTATTTAAATAGTAATTTAATTAGACAATATGACCAGGAAATATTCTATGAATAAATTATACGAGTATGTTAACATATTATGATAAACAGAAAGTAATAAAAATATAAACCCACCTGATAAATATTTAATGATGAACTTAATAAAAAGTTAACCATGATAGAAATAAAAATAGTTTTCTTGTGGAACTTGGAGTAGCTACTTTAAAATTTGTGTTTATATCTTGTGATTAGCTACCAACCCGTTTTCAAAAATTCAAAATATACTACTTGAAAATCACTGCTCAGAAACAAAAAGTTTATTAGTATTAGACTATTAAGTGTAAGCTTAAAATAAATAATATCTTGTATATACAACTTATAGATATTTTAGATATATTTCATACTTATATATATATGGGAAGTGTTCAAACTGAAATTATAATTTGAATTTGGTGCAAATAAATGAAACATAATATGAAGCTGGTAGCATTGTCTGATTGGTGGAAATAAGCACTCTATTCCAGTCATTCAGAACCCAGCTGTTACATGCTATTTGCACGAAAATAAGCCTGAAAAATAATTCATCTAATTGTGGGACAAGGTATTATTGCAAAAAAAAAAATGTAAAAACTCAGAAATTCATTAAAGAATTTAAAAATGGTTTAGTGAGCAAACATAGACAAACACAAATATCTACATATAAATGGAGTAAATTTTTAAAGAACAAGAACAAGAACAAGAATGAAGATTGTCTCCAGTAAAATAAGAGTAGAAATAGCTGACATGATTAAGACATTTATTCAAAATGATCGTTAAATTCCAGTGCAGAATATTAATTTTGTAATTAACATCAATGTCAGCAGCTTGGATACCTGTATCAGAAAACAGCTGACTTACTGGAAAGTATGAACACTATAGATCACAAGAATGCTAATGAACGAACACATGCAGTCACGTCTGCAGTAGCTCACACATTGCTAGCACACTGTCCAAATAAGGGAGAGGAGATTTACGTCTTGTAACTAAAGATGGAAACTCGGGATCTATTATATTCCAGAAAGCAAAACATTACCGATGCAATAGTGATATCCTTCATCTCCGAAACCAAAAATAGCAAAAACTACTTCTTCACCGTGAAAAATTGTGGCTTAATTTTTTTTTGGGATATGCGGTGTCATTAAACATCGATTCCAAACACATCAGTGCGCTATAAACGCTGATGCATCTAGATATTCTAGAGCATGAAAGTTAAGTATTCTTCGACAGCATACATCATTGAGCCGAATATATCATTATATACTAGCGTGAAAAAGCAAAATACATAAGATTTTCTGTGCTTTATTATTAAGTGTAATTTACTTGTAAAAAGTTAGCACACTATTTCTTCAATTTTAATTTTTTTCTATTTCTCGATAATACACGACAATTTTTTTGGTAATATTGTTTTATTTACCATCAGTTTTCCAAATAGCGAAACTATAAGTAAGTCGTATAAAGCAATAATTACTTGAAAGAGGGATATCCATTGTTACGTCCTTAGACAACACAATAAAAGTTTGAAAAAGCATAATACAATTACACACAACGAATAAAACATAATTAAAATGCACATATTTCAGACAGTAGAAAACTAAACATAAATTAAGACGTAATGAAGAGAGAAAAAAGAATAAATGGTCAACAAAACAATTAAATTGCCAATAAAAAACGAAAACGACAATATTTACTATATAATACTCTCATGATACAGTAAATGTAACTTTTTGACATCTTCATTTTTGTCCAATAGGTTAACAGACACATGGTTTTCATGTGTATTAAGCTAATATGTAGGCTTAAAGCTTAACTTGTGAATTTCTACACGAATATACGGCAGCTCTAGGTAATCGTGAATCCCTTCTTTTTTCTTAAATCATGGGGCCTCCGATATATTCTTCAACACTTTGTTCTTGAACTTTTGAATGATGTCAATATTTCTACTGCTTGTAGTACTCCAAAGTTGTATCCCTTAGACCTATATTAACCTTAAAAACGCCTTATACAACAACCATTTGTTAACAATATGGGTCTCCTTCCTAGCAACCAGTTCAACTGTCCAAGGTTAATACTTAATCGCCTTCTCTTTTCTTTCACGTGATTTTTCTTTCGCTCGAAGGCGGTGGTCCAAATGAAGTCCCAGCTATTATACGTTTTTGGATTCAGGGATATGAACTCCATCTAGGCTGACTAGTGTACAGAATCTCCTTCTTATTGCAAAAGTCACATCACTCGACCTTGGAGTATTAATCTTCTATTTAATAAGCTACTCAGTGAGAAGGTCTAATTCTAATTGCAGTTTCTCCTACGCTATTCTTCGGTCAACGTAAACACAGCCATAATTACCATGTCATCAGCAATGGACGCAAGAGTGATAGACAAATCGTGCTAGGAAGATCATCATTGTAGATTGAATTTAAAACTGGGACTAAGATTGAATCCTGGCGAGCCTCAGATTTGTCAAAAAAAAGCTTGTTAAATCTTGGCCAAATGTAACCTGTCAGAACCATCCATCAAGGTTTGTTACGTAAAACATACGGTTGCGGAAGGCTCAAATTAGGCTTGTAAGGTAGACCAGGCAACCATATCTCAACGAAAGTTTGATGAATATTCGAAATACTGCGAGCAATACTCATTCGTTTCTAAATAACCGCATATCAACAGTTCTATGAATTTTTCAATGCTGGAGTGCCCATTCAGAAACCAGGAAGTCAGGAATAACGACTATCTCCATTAAAATAAGCCTAATTGGTCCGTGGAAGAACTTCTCAAAGATGTTACAGAGATTCGGCAAAAGGCTGATAGGTCATTACAAAAATACAGACCTTCAGGTATTACCGGTTTTGGGGCCACCTTTATTTGAGATAACTTCTATTTCAATGAGAGATACGTCTCCGAAGAATCCATTGAAGAGGCGTATGAGATATATGACAGTCTTAAATGTCAACGTAAACAGCATATTTAAAGTTATTTAGTCGAATCCGGGAGCCTTGTTTATACCTTCTAATTTCCCAACTGCTTTAGACACATCTGCACAAAGTTCCACCTTAATTGAGAAAGGATGATGATGAAATCTTCACGTGATCTTTGACAACGAATGATCATCTCTACTCGAAAAGGAAAGATTTTTCATGCAGTGTTTGAACGTCACATCCTTGATAGACTTTATCAGCTTTATCAACTTACTCACAAGCATATCCGTTTACAGTTCTCCAAAATCTTCTTTCAGTAACCATATGATTCATTACTTTTCTTGGATAGATGGTACCTTCTCAACCAATATGCTCATCCACGCACGACTCTGCTGGCCCTCGAGTCTAGTGCCAAGCCGCCTCCTACATAGCAAGGTCAGTTTCCTGGTCGCATCATAGATGTCATTTTACATTTTAAAGGAACTGTTCTAGGCGGACACGTAGTTATACCCAGCTTCGATGTGAGTCCCTTTATATGTATATATTATGCTGCTGTGGGGATTTATTCTTCTTTATGATCATCGTGCTAATGGTAACAGAACTAGGAATGATCGAATGAGGAATCATAATTACTTACAACATTAGTCTAAAGAAGAGAAACTCCCTAGATAGTATAAAAATACTTAATAAGTCTGGAGGTACTTTAGTTACATACGCAGGCATGTGGTAATAGATATATTCTTTAATTCTGTATTTTTTCGATTACACTCAAGGTATTTTTAATGATTTTTTTTTTCAATAAGAAGATAGGCACCACAGGAAATAACATTCAGTATACAATTTTTATTTTATTTTTATAAAACAGTACTATTTTAAACAAACAATAATGTTTTTTTAAAATGTTAAAATCTTTTCTAAGAATCAAACTCACCAACGGAGTGTCAGTTTAATATTTTAAACAATTTTAAATACCACCAAAAATTAGCTAATCATTACTAAGGTATACAGGAATTAATAAATTGTTGCTATCCGTTGAATGTAGGGAATTGATTACGAAAAATTATTTTACACAAGAGGTATGTACTAATTTTGTATACAAATAAAAATGTTCATTAATTTATTGTACAATATTAAAATATTTTAATTCGTATCTCTAAGTCTACAATGTTAAATTAATATGTATTAAACTTTTATTTTCAGTACGTTTAAATTATCGCTCTATCGTTTAAAATTATCGCTCTTAAAATTATCACATGAAATGCAACAAAATTTTACTATTTTAAATCCCTATGTCCCTCTTGTTCCGCATTGTAACAACTCTGTTAGTTTACAACATATTTCAGCACTGTCGAACCAGGAGGTTTTCCCTATTATTCATCATTTACATTATTTTTTTCTTTTGTATTAATACTAAATTTATATCGGACATCTATTTGTCCAGTAACTATATATAGATTACATACATACTGCAGAAATTTTTTAAATGCTTTTGCTTTTATTATGTTACACAAACGTGGAACTAGGAAGTTTAATTAATTAGACCGTGAGAAAATAGCTTACCTGTTCAACTGTGACCAATGTTACAGGAAATTAAATTTTTTTCATAAAATCTAGAAAATCTCCTTGGTATTATTTTAGCCATTAATACATTTTATGGAGCATATTATTTTTCAATTTAAAAAAATAATTTGATGAACTCGTAAAATTCTTCTGTATATCCTTTTAATTATCACATTTATCATTGTATTTCGTTTAAAGAAATAAAAAAAAAAGAGCTTTTAAGACAAATATTGGAATGATATAGTTTTGTAGTTTTGTTTCACTTTCTTTTTTTTTCTTTTTTTTTTTTACTTTGTATTCATTTTTACCTACTTTTCGAAGGAAAGTACGAAATTACTTTCAGTCGCATGGTGGGAGTATGGGAAGAAATGGAATTTCATTAAGTTTTAAGATTTATGTCGTAAAAAAATACCGCTCCCAAGCCTATAATAAAATTGTGTGGCTCGAGAATTTCCAAAACTCCATGATCAAATTCATTTTCATTGAAATCTAGATATGTTGTAGGTTATCTGACCTTGTGTGTGTAAAAATTTGATGAAGATTGGTTGAGTTGCCTTGAGTTACGCTTAACTTAAACTTAAAAAAATTTGAGCGAGGAAAGTTTGAAGTGATTTGTTATGCTGGTGAAGGTTGGAATGTTGAGGTTTCTTTACCTGTAGTATATATTGTTGAGTTAAATATGAAATTTTTTTCAATTACTGAAATTTTAATGCTTATTTTTCTAAATATTTAATTTTAGTGCGTTGTTACGTGTAATAATTTTTATGAATAAAATTCTTTTGATTTAAATTTTAAGATTAGAATAAGTTTATACTTTTGCAAAAGCAAACAAAACAACGAAAAATCGCTCAGAAAAATTCTCGCTCACAACTGCACATGAAGTTGTTTTATGTAACAACATTTTGTTTAAAAAACAGGATTTTTTGATAGATACATTATAACGATATTCAGCACATTTCGCAATGTTAAATAAAATTTGATGAGAATGAAAATGAGAAAGTTTCGTCATTACAAAAATTTTGAAATTTTTCAGTTTTAAAGAATAAAATATACTTATTTTCTATAACAAGAAAAGAGGTTCTAAGTAAAAGAATCAAAACTTTTTATGTACTTTAATATATCAGTGGAATTCAGCCATCAAGTAAATTGTTAAACTACAATTTAACTATCCGATTGCATTCAATTTTTTACACGTTATTATTGATATGATTGATAGTTAGGTTATTTATTATTCTGTTCACAGCTTCAATTTTTTTGTAATTTATCATATTACGAGTAATATAATTCATTTAGCCTTATAATTCCTTTATGCTATTTTTAATTTATAATAATTAATTTATTTAATATATTTTATTTTATTTTTTCAGCTATTCATCTTTCCAAGCGATTCTCTTCTACTTTTTTAAGGATAAAAATCGTTCATTGTTGAGCGTACAGTATATTTGAAAATTCTCACACCTCACAATTAATCGGTGATGAGCATAGATACTAATAGTTCAGATTATAAATGTTTCGAATTTTATAATATGAAGAATGAAACGGGAAAATTAATTGTTTCAAAATATCATTGCAAAAATTTATTGGCAAAAATCTGGTCTTTGCATTTGTTCTAGGTTACAATATTGTCTATCGTTTTACCTATCCCTATTTCCCAATTGTCTCTTTTTTATAAAAATTATTACTGTTGCGCGAATGTAAAATGCTCAACAAAACTTTAATAAAGTCAGATGGAGAGAAATGTAAATATATTGAGGTCTTGTCATATATTCTTCTTTTTTTTTTTTCTACGAACAGTAGATATGAAGAAAATTTGATTAATTGTTATATGTTTCTTCCCTTAGAAGAGATTGGTAAAAGAATAAAATTAATCATTAATAATTAATTTTTTCATGTTAAAGGAACTAATAAGTACGTTTATTTTCTGAGTGATATTTTAAATCGTGCATAATATTATAAAAAGTATATTCATTCAAAATATAAATGCTAAAATTAAAGTTTAATAATAAATAGAAATGTTTCATAATATTATTGAAAATTACACTTTACTGTCTATACGGGTACTGTATATAATTTTAGAATAAATGCGTTTTAAATATGGTACATTAGTTTAGATGAGGTAAATCTATGCAAAATATGTAATTACATTAAAATATTACTATATAGTTTATATCATTGTACGTAGTGTAACGTATTTTATAAAGTAAGTTAATTTAAATTGCTTCGCACAACCTTTAAATAAAATATCTCTTAATAAAATACGAGAAGATGGTAAACTGTTTTTCTCCATACAAACACCTTTGCTTATTTCTAGTTTAAACCTTCAAATAATAACTAATCATCTTAAGTGTGTCATCATTCTTGTTAAATTGTTGTTTGTACAAAGTGGGGTAGTCTACCTGCTGGCATTTTTTGCCTCAAATTTATCAGTCTACATTCTTTCGGAACTTATTGTAATTCAACATTCATTAAATTTATTTATTTTTATAGTTCACAGAATTTATTACTTTGTTTCATTATAATTCTAACGTACCAGAAATAATAGTCTTTAAAACTGAACTTAAGTATCAGGGATTATATTTTATGAAGCTATAATAAGAAATGCTACTTTAATTCAATAAATTTACATTTCACAATATAAATAAAATTTATTTTGTTTTTTCTTTTAATTAAAAAAAAAAAAAAAAATATTATTATTAGAAGTTACGAATTTTTACTTTCACCTTTTTAATATTATTAAATGTCCATTACAAAAAGAAAAAAAATATAAAAACATACTCTAAAAAAAATATAAATAAATAAAAAAATTAAAAAATCCAACTAATACAATTATTTATTCCATTATTGAGCATTATTCTCCGATAAGAGTTCATGAGGAAAAAACAACCAAAACTTTTTATGAAATGGTTTATAAAATAGAGTTAAAGAAAAAAAAACTCATTGAATAATTTTTACATAAGCTGAAAATAATAAATTACAGATATAAGAGAAGAATTTCAATGGATTTTGGATATAGGTATATCAAATTCACTGAATTATCAGAGATATTCATTATTACAAGCAAAATTTCAGTCTTTATACCAAGAAATCACTTGTACCACAATTAGTTTATATTCGTACAATTATAATAGAGGAACAGTATTGAAGATAAAGTCGTCGAAGAAAGTAAAAAAATTTAAAAAATCAATTAATTTTAAATTTCTTAAATATGGCTCCGCTAGTATATAAATAATAAGTAACTAAAAAAAATTGTTATCAAATTTTTCAGCAAGCAAAGATCTAATTTTTCTCTCAAGATCTTTCGGTTTATTTAAACCATCATCCGGAGATTAAAAATATTACAATAAGTGAAAAATTAAAATGAGCGTACAGTCATGACTGATTGTCAAAAGTATACTGAATATAATATACTGAATTCTAGTAGGATAAAATATAATTAAAGGAAACCATGTTATAAATATGATAATGTGTTGTTTATGACTATTACCTCTTCATATTTGTATTTAGGACATATTTAAATAATTTGTCTTTTTTAAGAAATTTTGCTATATTATCTTCAGTATACTGTTGACAATCAGTCATAATTGTACGCTCATTTTAAGTTTTGACTTATTTTAACATTTTTTATCTCCTGATGATGGTTCAATTAAACCTAAACATCTTGAGAGAGAAATTACATCTTTTTGTACTGATAAGGTAGATAAAAAAAATCTAATTACTTTAAAATTAATTCTGTTTTATCTTGGTTGTTATGTATAAAAATAAAGGTTGTTAGCAAATACTCAAACGTGAAGAAGATTTCATTGTTCCTCAATTATTAACAAAGCAACGTATTTCTATTGTATATATTTTCCATTTATACTCTAAATTTAATTACGCTATTATTATTATTATTTCCAAGAAAACAAAGATACTTCCCATTTTCAGTAACAAAATTACGTAAATGTTTATTTTGTAATATAAATTTTTTTCTCTGATATTTATGAATATCAGAAATAGACTAATTTTACCAATATTTGTATATTATTTGTTAAAAGTCACAAGTAAATTAGTTTTTTATCAATCCGTTTTGTTTATCTTTCACTTTTTCAGAATAAATGAATATATACCGACCGTAATTTCCAATTGATAAATTAGTATAGTACTAATGCGAGATATTAAAACTAGTATCATATAGTTTCTTATACTTTGTTTTAGTAATATAATCTAACTCAATTGTACAACTTTAGAAAAATATATTTTACAATAATATTAATGATTAGACTTACCTTCTACACTAAGATTGATTGCATAATTGATTTTTGGTTCAGTGTTTACTTGACACTCATAAATACCGGCGTCTCTTCCTTGCACGTATTCTATACGTAGGTTCCAGTCGTCACTAGCTTCTGGATGAACGACACTAAAACGTCCATCTCCAGTGTAAGTGAACACACTACTAGTGAGAATGTGAAGATCTCTTTTTCGCATCCATGACACCTGAAAGTAATAATAAAAATTAATTAATGGATAATAGTTACATTATTTAAATTTTCTTTCAGCTTTTATGAGAAAAATTTTATTATGTAAAATTTTTTGCGCCGCGTTTTCGATCCATATCATTTCTATTATACTTGCACTCTCTTTTTTTATCTGTAATTCCATTAAAATTATGTGTCGTCTTGCGTAAAAGTATGCACGAATCTTTTCATCCTTTCTCAAAGTTAAAGAATTCTTTACCTTTAGTTATTTTTTTATTTTTTGTGGAGAATTTTCTCACCAAGAATTCAAAAAGCACTATATGCATTATAAGAAGGTTAAAGTAGTACTAGGAAAAAATATTCTGCTAACGACTTAGAAAAAGTGATTTGTTATTTTTAAATTTTGAATTTGATAGAAATCTATGGTATGAAATCTTTGATAGGAAGTCTATGAAAAAAATTTAATTTTGTTTCTTTTAAGAATCACTGTAGAACAAAAATTAACTAAGATAGTGTTTCTTTTCCGAACGCTTATTTTCGTACTTTTTTTTTTTTTGACTTTATGTTATATAAGTTTCAAATATACATGTCTCCCGTTTATTCGTTTATACTTCGCATAAATTTTATTTCAGATAACTTTTCATGGTTCACCAACAGAAAACAAAAACCTTGTTAAAACAAGTTGAAAATAATTTTAAAAACACTATTCATTTATAGACTAGTTAAAAAAAATGAATTTTCTAAAAATATTATATACAATATGTATACTACTAGCAAATTTTGTTTAAGAATTGGATTTATACTTGTTATTCCTAAAGCTCAGACAAAGAACTAGGATTTATTTTTCAATCCTATTTAAAAAATATATAATGTATATATATTTTATGTTTGTCGGTAAATAACATTCTTAAATGAGTAACAAATACTAAAAACTTTGAACAAAACTGGTAGAAAATTTTTAATAATAAAAGTTTTTTACCAGTAATAAAATAGATTTTTTATCAATAATAAACGTCTTTTTACCCATTTAACAGATTTGTTTACCGCACACAAAACATTTTTATTTTTGACACCAGTATTATTTATTTTATCTCACATTTTTCGAAAACTACTAAAAATATAATTTTGGGACATTTTGAAAAATAATTCAGTCATAGTCTAGCATAATTTTACCGAATGCTCAGAAATCAGTTAAAAACCTTTCGCAAACCCGCACTCACTAGCGATGAGTTGCTGTGACTATTTTTATATGAATTTCATTTTTATTTTCACGGTCGAAACATGTCTTGAAAATTTTTCATATTTTTCGTGAATTATTCTGCGTAAGATTAAATAAAAGAAACTGGAAACCAGGAATTTAATAACTTTTAGGAAATGACATTTACATTGTTAGGCACTCGAACTTTGATTTTCCACGTCAGAAAATAAAATTATAAAAATGTAAATTCAATGTTATGGAATATTATACAAAATCGAATTTATCATTAAATTTTATTTGTTTATTAATATTTATTAATTAATGAATAATAGATACGTGATATTAGTTACGTGTGCTCACGAACTAATGCACACACCAAAACACAAAAATTCCCCAGACATAAACACACACACACACACACACACACACACACAC
>JAAAKQ030001803.1:0-14709 GCA_010016005.3 Zanna intricata | reverse complement strand
TTATTATTTAAGAAAATTTACATTAAAAAAAATATTCTTGAAACTTTCCGAAAATCGGGTCGGAGTTGAATATTTTTTGTTACAGTGTCCTAATAGTAAAACCCTACTTTATATATACAAAAAAATTAATGTTTTTTTTTTATTGTCCCATATGCGTTTCTATTTCATTCATCCGACTGGGATAAAACTTTGGTGAATTTTTGTGCGCACGCCCGTGAAGGTTTCTGAATTACTTTGGTCCCGCTAGGTTGTGCTGGGGTTGATGTATTTCGAAGAATTACATTTAGGGACCGATTTGGCACATATTCAGAATATATATTGTTTACAAAAAAATAAAGATTTTTGCAACAATTACACCTGATAGGAGGTAGCGCTGATGTGGAGGTATTTACGAAAAAAAAAACAAATACCATTATATAAACAAATTTCATCTTCTATATATATATATATATATATATAAAAGTGTTCGTATGCGTGTTAGCTATAGACAAAAAAACAACTCGATCGATTTTCGCTCGGGTTTTTGCAAAATTGCCTGCATTGTCCGGAGAAGGTTTAAATCTACTGAAATCCTTGATCTGACCAGTAGAAAGAAAGTTAGGGGTATTTTGAACCAAATACTGCGTTTTGATAATAGTTTGAAATAAATCCGATGGTGCTGTTTTGACAATTGGGTTTATTTACACTGTGACTTTTCTAAAGTGAAAGATTAAATTTTGTAATGTTCCGTAATTTTCAGTTTTTTAATGTTTTATCGAATAATACCGGGTATGCTAGTAATTTATAAATTATTAGAAAGAAACAGTCATTAGATTTAATATTTTACAAGAATGAACTGTACATATATGAAATTAGATTTAAAAAATACATGTTCCCGCTATCTCAAGATGGTTAGCACAAGCTAGGTAATACTTTCTTATATAATGATTTAGGTTTACCATCTTCTGCATTTCCTGCAAATGGTTCTTTTTGGTGATCAAATTAATTAGGAATACACTAATTTTATAATTAATTTGATTTCACAATTTCTGTTGTATTGTCTTTCTTATATTGACTAGGAATATAAAGCATATGTCTACCAAGAGACACCAATAATATTGCTTTATCTGCAGGTAATAATGTTTATTATAATCCTGGTTTTCTTGGAAACTAAATCTGGAATATGTA
The DNA here is from genome assembly GCA_010016005.3 of Zanna intricata. Classification (NCBI taxonomy): domain Eukaryota; kingdom Metazoa; phylum Arthropoda; class Insecta; order Hemiptera; family Fulgoridae; genus Zanna; species Zanna intricata. The sequence continues at coordinate 13,542 of JAAAKQ030001803.1, read as the reverse complement.
AAATTGTTACATGTAGAGCAAAGTGTCATCTCCATTCCACTGGGCCTGGCTTTCATTCTGTTATGATACAATGTATTAAGTTCAAAGTAAAAACATTGCGTAGGTTACTTGTAACTTTTCCAAATAAGCGTAGTATTAAATGAAACACATTTTTCCACATACTTAATTAAATTAAGTGTTGAAAGTTGAATTTTTGAATGAAAAAAAAATTCTTTATTTTAAGAAGGAAGTAAATATTTTAATGCGTAAATAAAATTAAAACCTACTTAGAAATTCTTTGACTTGTTTTTTTTTATGTTCAACCACCATCTCTTTTATCTTTTCTGAATATACAGTATTAATTCCGATTACTTTTTAAAAAATTTATTTCTGTTATATGATCAAAAATAATTTATTAGTAATAGTTTTTCCCGTGTATTCAAGTAGGAAGATGTTTTAACGAAATGTCAAGTTCACTATCTAGACGATTTAAGATACTTTTATTATTATTATTATTCATTTATTTTTAATTTATTTTATAAGCAAATATTTAGAAATAAACAATTATGACTGGTTGAAAAAAAAGAAACCAAACTTTATAATATTTTTATTGTAATGTTTTTTAATAATTTTACGTTGATAAACATTTTATGAATTTACTACTTTATAACTGAACTGGTTTCTTATTTGATAATAATAGCGTCGTTTTAAAAATATGAATGTACATTTTATAAAATGAGAGGTTTTGTAAAATTATAATCTTGAACAAAATATTATACAGCTCTATTTTTTATAATTTTCCGTATGCTTTAAAATATCTTTACACTAATGAAACTTAGAATTAACTGTTTCATGTACATTTCATAAAACACTACGTAAACCTCTTCAGAAGATAATGGTATTTATTAGTAACTAATGATTACAGAGTAAGTATCATTTAAAACATATAAGAAAAAAGTTACTTTTTGAAAATCATTTCATAAATCTTAAACGGATTTTATAAAGAATTATACGCATTACACATTATTTTGTATCACTGCATATTTATCTTTTACTGATGGCCTCACTTCACACCTACAGCAAACTTCATCTACACCTCCTCAACGACAATTTATTCGTCAAAACAAAGAAACCTTCTTTAGAAGTTACTGCTTTGCATCATTGCTTAAAACAAAAGGGAAACAAAGTGATATCTAAAAAGAGATATTTTAAAGAAATATAACAAAACATTGTTATTTTAAAAGTTCTTGATTAACAACTCTTTATGATGCTTTTAGACAGATAATTTTAAAGCAGAAATGGACTTTCCAAAAATTGGAAATAGTTTACAAAATCGTTAGGATTTTTCTTTTTATTGTTATTGATTTTTTTTAAGGAAATAAATAAAACTTTCTTAACTATAAAAAATTTTCAACTAAATCCGTGATTTAGTTGAAAATTATATATATTATTTACATAATATATATATTATGTAAAAGCGTTAAAGGAAGCTAGGGAATGGACAGCATGGAAAATTACGAAGAAATTCTGGTAGTCATCCCTATCATTTCCTCATTTAAGGACTCTCGACGGATGGGTTTGTGGCAATGTCGAAATGACCAACATTTCTAGGCATTTTGGTATAGTATTCCGGCCACATAAAGAGCAAGGAGCAGATGAGGGAGAAAGGTTTGACACTGAAGCTGCTTATAAAACCGTTTTTTCTAGAAGAGGTATCTAATGAACTCTAGGGGATAAAGGAAATAAAAAAGACTTCTGGGTTCGATTCTATAACTCAGATGTTATTTATACTTTATCGTTCTATTATTATTATTATATATTATTTTTATATTATACATAAAAAAGTTGTTTAATGGGATTCTTTGAACACGAATGTAAAGTTTCTCAGGTCACGATGATCCTAAATCTAGATACTCCTTCACTGGAAGTTTCTTGTTACAGGACGATTAACCTCCTGGCCATTTTATTTAACATCTTTAAAGCTGTTGCTTCTTTCAGAGGGTAAGAAAGTAATATACGACCATCAATTTGGTTTTAGAAGTGGTCACTCAGCTGTATAGCAAACCCATAGAATGCCAATATATAAGTTATCCCATATATATATATATCTCCATATGTATGTTATCGGGTCTCTCTAGAAAACGAGGTATTGCTGGTTTTAGACTTACAACAGGCCTTCATTGTGCCTGGCTTTCATTATTTTATGATACAATGTATTAACTTCAAAGTAAAAACATTGCGTAGGTTACTTTTCACTTTTCCAAGTAAGCGTTGTATTAAATGAAACACATTTTTCCACATATTTAATTAAATTAAGTGTTGAAAGTTAAATATTAGAATGAAAAAAAAGAAGTATTTTATGAAGGAAGTAAATATTTTAATGCGTAAATAAAATAATGACCTACTTATAATTCTGGCAAGATTTTGGTTAGTTCTGCTCTTCAAACTGAAATCTCGTCTTCCAAAGCCTTATTATTTGATTCCGTGAAGTTATTTAGATGGTTGTTTCTCGCAGGTTAGATAAAATCAATATCTAACCTCTTTGAAAACGCCTCATGAATTCTGCATTGGGAATGGTGTTGGGATCGGTTTTATTCCTGCTGTTTACTGATGACCTTACTTGTTGCAATTTTATCGTATGCGGATTATACGGTGATATTAGCAGTTAATGATGAACGGATTGTAGCCCCAGAGTAGCTTCAGTTGGCATTGGACGTAATCAGTATGTGGCTGCATAAACGGAAGAATGAAATCAATCCTACGAAGTCTACCCACATACTTTTACGAATTGGAAATGGAACCGCCCTTCAGTCTATTTAGGTAACTTCATATTCCTCAAACAATTAGTGTAGGATACCTTAGCTTACACCAAGATCGACATATTGCATAGAATTCATGTACTGTAGAAGAAGGAACTAATTGATCAGTGATCGAGTGTATGTACTGGCTAATGGAAAGAGGTCTCAGTAGTCTCTCTCTCTCTACCAGAGTCCTTCTAAATATGATCTTGAAACCGGAATAGTCATAAAGGACTAAAATATGGGGAACGACTGATATAGCAATTTTAAGGGGACAGAAAAGTTAAAGAAGAAAGTGACCCAACGACCTTGGTTCGTCAGGAATTCTGAAATACATCAATACCAGGGGATGCCGTATGTTCAGGATGGGATTGACTATTTCAGTTCTAAATGCATGGTTAGGCTAAATAGAAATATATATCCTCTTGTTTTGAACCTTCTAGATAACGGTGATGACAATAAACGATTTAAAAGGATTCATGTGGTGTACCTTAATGATGGTTGTTGAAGATAATCTACTTTCACGTTTTTTCAATACGTTTTTAACTTGTGCAATTGGTTGTTTATGTTAATAATTTTGATCGTTTTTTTAATGCCTTAGTGTTTATCGTATTCTTACTTTGCAGTTTACAAATATATGTGCTTATTTTGTCAGTCTTTTATTTACGTCTTAGTTTAATTTTTATTCGTTCGTTTGTCTGCCTGTGTATATATATGGTTGTGGATAAAAAATATTCTATTTGTTCTACAAAATATCGCGTGCGCAATGAATGTATAAAACACAATGTTCTATAGTTTGGACAGATTCTAGAACCCAGTAATGACAGTGGTTATGATATGATGTGTGTTTACTGGATCTTAATTGATACGATAAGTATGTTTATTATGTTATAATTAGGTACGTTTATATATTAGTATGTAATTATGTACGTTTACTGTTGTTATGATAATTTACTTTCGGTTTCGGTGTGTGGGGAGGGGATTCATCATTGAATGGTCCTCTCTCATTTGATATTTTAACATATTATTTACTTATGGTTTTGTCAGGAGAAACTGATTAAAAATCTTTGTTCTACAGAGAAAAAATACTAAATCCGTGGTGAAAGAGCTACAGTTCATGTTCAATTCTAATCTGCGGATAAGTCAGTTCTAGCCTTTTATGTTATATTTCAATTTTTTATCTCATGATAAAGCTAAGAATAATTTTGAACAAAAATGAAAAAAACAAATGTTTTAAAATTCAAATTTAAAAACTTTTCGTTTGAAAATAAATTCCTTTAGTAAAATATAGGTACTTATATACGTTATGAATAACTTATATCTGCCTATTTTAGGAAGCACTAAGCTAAAAAACTTTACTCATATGTTATTCATATCAAAAGTTACTTTTTGTTAAATTTTCCTATAAATAGTATCTATATATATATATATATATATATGTATAAATTAAGAAAATATTTATCCTATGACTCTATATGTTAGTATAAATTATCTTAAATAATTATAAATTTAAAAAAATAAAAAAGTAAATTTGTAAATATGTTTTCGATTTTAAGACGAACAAAAATTATCTTCTTTTGATTGACTTACCTATTTTATATTTTATTAAGCAACATAATGAAAATGGTATAATTTATTTTTAATCATAAACAATATCAGTTCCAAATTATTAAATGTCCAAAGGACCGTTTGGAACAGATTAGCAACTCAATTCACCAGTAAACTTATCTGTTTCAACTTGGTAATTCTTATAGTATTATTTCATTAAAGTAATAATAATAACAACAATAAGTTTAATTCAATTATATGCATGTCATTACATTATAACACAGTTAAAACTTGTATTAATATTATTAAACAAGTCTACAAATTTAAACTTTTAAAAATAAAATTGATGAAAAATAGGTGTATTTAAAGTATTTTGTTGTCTAAATTCGACAATGATGTGCAAAATACAGTATCATTTACAATTTTTTTGTTGTTACAGGAGTTGGGGGATTTGATTAAAAACAGACGACGATATTTTTTTTCAGTGGAATGTATATTGAATAAAAAAGTACTTTTACTTCTGAAACATGTTAAATATTATTAACGACGTTTTATAAAACTTTTTAGTGGTTGATTGCGAAGTTATATAATTTTTATCTTAATATATGCTTGATCTATTTTCTTGTACATTCTTTGCGCCAGTAGTCGTTTTCAAGTTCAAGAACATTCTCGCAAACGATTAACCACATTTTAGCAACAATAGAAGAAACGTTTTGTTCAATGAGGGTAATAATATCTGCTGCTTTAAAGGTTACTGGTATCGATCTGCCATCCACTCTTTTATTCTTCTCCAAATTATTTCTAATGGATTTAAATTTAGTTGTGAAACGGGGACAGTCTAAGAACCAGTATAACCACATTTAAACTGCTATCCAGGGAGTAAGTTACAACCGATTTGATACTAATTGTAATAATTAAAATAATTATATTTTAATTATTGGTTTGTCGTAGGAAATACTCTGTCTCTTTAGCCACTCTTGTATTTCTGCTTTTAGAGAGTTCCCATAATTGAAAACCTTTATAATTTACAATGGTATGGCGCATTATCAAGAATTACTAAAAAATTTCGTTTCAATTTTTCCGTAAGTTTTTCAGAAATCCATCGTTCAAAGTTCATGTGGTTCTTAGCTTCTTGGTTTTCACCTGTTGTTCAGCTAGCGCGGTGTGTGTCAATAAGGCATTTGGAATAAACCTGGTTTTTCTCTGCATGAATTATGATGATCCTTTCGCCTTTGGAAATTGGTGAATGAAGTCTATCACTGCTGCCGTCTTCCCATGATTTAGGGGAAAAGTGCGAAGTTTTAATGTTAATATATGATTGGGTTTATTTTCTTCCCAAAATTCGTTAATGGCTTTCAAATAAAAAAAATTGTTCATAGCAATATATGTGCTCTTTACTCTGTAAAGAGTTCTTGGTTATTTGTTATTTTCACCCACTTATTCCAAAATTATGTTACATAATCCTTAAACTTGTTTCTCTCCTTGACAACCCAGATCATTTTGAAGTTTATTTTTTAATTTTCTGACAGTATGTCTGTTTTATCTATCAAGTAAAAATTTTGAACGATTCAACTAACAGATGAGGAAACATAATTATCAGTTATTGTAACAGGTTTTATCTCTTGCGATTTGTTTCCGTCGTACATAAACTTAACTCATATTTTCGTTTGAAAACATGCTCTTAGCTTCCCTTTTTACACGCATTATCGTACTAACAGACACGCCAGTAGCTTTGCTAGAACGAAGCTGAACTTACTGCTGGGGAATAAGACAACTGTCGTCTGATTATTTTTTTCTTTTTTTTTTCGATGATGAAGGAATGCCATTTACGCACGCGACCACGGGGTCATCGTGGGGTGTGTCGTACTCTTACCCAGGATTCTATCCGTCCCAGGTTAGCCAACAGTCTAACAGGCTCCGCCAAGGTATTGTTAGGCGTAAAATAATCTGCCCCATACCGACTAAGCCTCCCTCACCGCTCTTCTCCGTCCGAGACTGGACCCGCAAATAAGCATAACGCAGTCCCGAGGGGAATATGACCGAACTTCGGACTTGCCTCCATCTTCTGTATATTTACTGTCGGCTAATGAACCATCTCTCACTTCACCTGGAACTATAAAAATCAGAACATTCATTCACATATCCACAAAAACCATCTGTACAACCACACACACACACACACACACACACACACACACACACACACACACACACACACACACACACACACACACACACACGTCATTTTGTATGAGTCGATGTATGTATGTAGATGTTCACGCCAAGGGGTTGGGAGTCCCCTTGCGTCATAATCGCCACCTATTCTAACCGCGCCACCACGCGAGAACGCATGGTTACTCAGCAGAAGACTGTCTTTTTCCTCCTGCTCCTCCGTGTATATGTAAGCGCGGTAATCCCACGTTGTCTGCGCGTCCACCCCAGTCATTGTGGGAAGGAGTTCCCGTTCCTATCACTGCATCCTACCTACATCCGCGGAAGACACGATGCAGCTCCGCAAAGAGCTGTCCCCCACATGACTACCAGCCACCCCTCAGTCGTCCCATTTTTCATCCTCGTCATTCTTCGTTCGAAGCACCATGGTTACATAATTTCTATTGTTTTCCCATCCGTCCAAACATCGCAACATGGTCTCCATAGCTTCTTCCGGAGTAGTCTCCGTCACATCACAAAGCAATTTCATTTCGGCCCAGCGAGCGCAGTAGAAAAATGTATTCTCCACCGTGTCGGTCTCCCCGCAATATAGGCAATTTGGCCAATGTTTCTTATGAAAACGGTATAGGTAGTCATTAAAGGCCCCATTACCGGTGAGGAAGTGGGAGAGATAATAATCTACCTCCGCGTGTCCTCTCCTCAGCCGGGGGTCTAATACAGGAATCAGACGTCAAGTCCATACAGCTACAGACGCGGTCTCCCAAGCCGCTTACCAGTCTTCAAATAGTAGTACCATAGCCGTATCCTTCCGTCCCCCCTGCCATACTCCAATGTGTTGGTACGCAATTAATCTGATCGGGGGGACTCCTGCCAGAACCCCCACTGCCAGTGCAGACACCGTACGATAGCAATTAACTATTTTCAGGCATCCTCTTCAATGTAGTGATTGTATCTTTCGTTCATTTTTCTACTTTTCAAGAGCAGTCCCCTACACAGGAATCGTGTAGAGAAGCAGTGCTGTGACTCCTGTTAACAGCAACCGCCGTATCGATGCTCAAGATCCACCATGTAGGAGCATCACCCTTAGCAGTGTATTATTAATTCTCTCTGCCTTCTCTTCTTTACATTGAATATGCTCGTTGTAAAGTCCCAACTTATGTAGACAGATTCCTAAATATTTCACCTTCGATTGCGTCAACACCTCTACCCCGTCTACATACACTTCTATTGGGCGTAGCCATCTCCTACCAGCCAACGCTAACGCCGTCGTTTTTGTTGGCGCAAGACTCAGTCCCTGTCTCGTGAATCACTGACCGATTTTTCTGATTGCCAGGTTTGCAGTCCTTCCACATCATCTTCTGATCGACCTTTCGCGAGAAGTTCGACCACAGGCGAAAAGTTCCCTGTTCACCGGAAGGTCCAACCGCAATACTCCGTCAAATCCAATAATCCATAGTAGGGGGCTCATAGAGGACCCCTGAGGTACCCCACCACTAGTTCGATAAGACAGCGTACCATCTTCCGAGTATACCCGCAGCTTGCGGTTGGATAAGAAACCAGGAATTATCTTCCGTAAATATCTACTCGCATTCCGTCGCTGTAATTCTTCCAGAACCACTTCCGATGATATACTCCCGAATGCATTTTTTATATTAAGGAGGACCAGCAGGGGGATCTCCCTAGTCCTCCATGTTACAGATCGACATATTTCTGCCCACTGTAAGACATGCCTCAGCGCTTTGTCGTTGATTTGCCTTGCAGAAACCCATACTACGATTCCGCCAGACCTACATTTTCTGCTATCTCTGCAGTCAGCCGTTGAACTATCATCCTTTCATATAATTTTCCGAAGACAGGCAACAAACTAATTGACTGGAAATTCCAGTTGTTCAACTCCAATCCAGGTTTTTCCAGCAGTACCACTGTAGCTTTCTTCCAACACTCCGGAAATTCACCTTTAACCAACGCAGTATTCAGGACATCCACTATCATCCATGGTCTGATTACTTAGATTTGTTGAACATAGCTTCTGCTCCCATAAATTTAAATGCAGTTTCTGTTCTGTGTTCATGCAATTTTTTTTTTTTACTTTGCTTTTAATTACAGGATTCATTGTTAACGAAAAAATTTCACTAAAATAAATTATATTGTTTTACGTGAATACAATAACACTAGAAGACCCTATAAAAAATAGAAACCACTGCCTGATTTTAAAACCATGCATAAAACATACTTAGATAATATACTTTATGAACAGAAAAAAAGTTGTAATTCTAAAAAGATATCATAGATTTAAATAAAAAGCGTAAAAATAAATTTATTGAACTTACCTTGCTACAATTCAAAAACAATGTATGACCTTACTTCATTCTTACTTTCATGTAAGAGGATACAAAATACTTACTATTTATTGTTATACATTATAGTTCTTTATAGATCCAATGGCCTACACATCTATTGTATAATGTGTACTAAATAACAGAATCGTATTTTAAACAACTCTATTTTAAACAATGCAAATGTAAATACAGTAATTAGTCGATGATGTAATTGTAAATATGATTTCGTAATATTTATTTTTGTAGTAAGATGTTTGTGGAACACACAAATAAAAACAATTCAACTTCCTGCGCAGTCCATTCATCATCACAGCACCAATCGTCAACTTTTAGCGCCGACCCAGTAATAATAAATATAATCGCAGTGCTAATTTTGCATAACATGTAAATAAATTATACTTACGGTTCCGCAGCAAACCGGCAGTACACTAAATGGGAAATAGAATGTTAATTAGTGCCGGCCTCCGTGGCGCGAGTGGTAGCGTCTCGGCCTTTCATCCGGAGATCCAGGGTTCGAATGCCTAGCCTAACCGGGTCAGGCTAGGCATTTTTCACACACGCTACAATTCATTCAACTCATCCTCTGAAGATATACCTTAACGGTGGTTCCGGAGGTTAAACAAAAAAAAAAAAGAAAAGAAGAATGTCAATTGGTGCAGGTTCAATTAAAACAGAGCTAAGCTTCATGCCCTCTACTGCAAAAAATATAGAAAACTTTATAATATTTATAATATCGATTTACAATATTTAATTTAGGAGGAAGTTCTTCTAGTGTCCTCTGGTCCAAGTTTTCATTCAACATGGAAATAGAAATTTAAAAAAATATATAAATACTTGTCTACAATTACAACTTAAATATATATATATATATATATTTTTTAATCTTTTAACTAATTATTGTTTGACGTTGGATTGTTCCATGTAACAATACAGCAGAGCTAAAATCATTTATTTAAATCCCATATTACGCGGGTTTTATTAAAATGCACCTTTCTCGGTTTCGCGTTTGATGTGAACGGCTTAAACCTGTACATATAATCAAGTCTTAAGTTAAGTAAAATTAAAGAAAATTGACTTAAAAAAGCATTAGGAAGCAAAAACTATTTCTATTTCTTTTTTTTATTTGCTTTTGGAAGCATTTACAGAATATTATAGTAAATCTTATTTCTAAACATTAAAACCTCAAAAAGACGATTTCACTAACGCTATAGGGCATACTACAAAATAAAATTCCGGGATTTTTTCGGAAAGGGTGTTACAGTGATGCCCAATCCCACCAATCGATTTTTTTTTTTAATGAAGTTGCAGTCATGTTATGGAGAGATAAATTTTATAAATCAAGATAAATCTGTTTCATCCTTATTTTGGACCTTGTTAACTCAAAGTCCTGCTGACATGAGTCCGTCCACTGTCATGAGATCCGACATCCCGGATGTACGGCATGAGTCCGACATGACATGTCATGGCTACTGTAGTCAGACTCATGTCGCCGGATATTGTAAATGTAGCTTACAAAGACACCGATTTCAGATTGGATATACTCCTAACGCCATTGACCTCACATGAAACCAAAGCCACGACTATTTGATGAAAAATTGGTTGTTTGGTTAAAAAAAAAAAACCATCTGAATAGCTTCTATAAGTATTCTGAATAAATTTCTATAGTTTTTAAATCCTTTTGGAACAATTTTATATATGAAAAGTATTTTTCTAGAGCAAAAATTATTTTTTGTTTTAGCAAACTGTTTAGTTTTTAATAAATTTGGCAATAAAAACATTAAAATAGCCGTCGTATTTTTTAGTCTTTAATTGTTTTTTCAAAGAATTATTTCTTTAGTTTGTTTTAATTTAGGTGTATTTAGAAAGATTTTATTATATCTTTTAAAGTCAATAAATATTTTTTGACGTGCAAAATAATTTTTCGAAGTTCTGTTTTAAACCTTTAGATTATGTTTTTAATATTAATTTTATAATAATTACATTTTAAAAATCAGACAAAAATTCATGTGAACTAAGTTTTCATGACATCAAATAGTGTTTTATGACCTAAACCAGTAATGAATCCTAATCATTTTTACTAGTACATGATGAATATTCCTCAATATAATAATCGCTCTTATGAACATACGTATAAATTCATTATTTTATTTCGCATAGAAATTTTATAAAAAGTTTAATTACGATTCTAATAAAGATATTTTAATAATGATATTTTTAATAATTATATTTTGTTTAAACGTAATAATTTTATGATATCGCAATCATTACATTATATTACAATTATATGTCTGCTTCCGAGAGGAATTTAATCAAAATTCCCGTTAAACTCTAGGTAAAGACAGTAAGATAAATGTATTCAGCAACGACATTAAAAAGTTCTGTACACTTTTTTTAAATCCGTTTTTAATTGTTTTTCCTAAAATTTATCCGAAATAAGCAAATAAAATTATTAGTTTTGCATAAATAATGATGGAACCTTTGATCCCTGTTTTATTTTCTTCATTGAATTTTTCTTAATATTGTTTTATTATTATATGATTTTTTGCACCAGCAAAAAAGTAATAAAAACCATTAAAAGAAATTGTTTAATTCTTTTTTTTATTATTACTTTTTTAAACAAATTTCATTTTAAAGAAATATCAGGAATTTATTTTAGCTGTAAAAAGTAAAAACAACTTGTCTCGTTAAAACAAGCTTATTCTATCATTTTTGTTAAAATAGATATTGCATATAGTTTATTCCGTTCAAAGATAAAGTACGGTCTAAAATTGAAATTACTGGCAGAAATTAAAAAATTAAGGATTACTTAATTATATTAAAAAAAAAACTGTTAAAAATTCAAGTAAAAATATTTATTATTATAGAATATTCCCGGTTGAATTAAAACAGTGGGGAAATAAAATATTTTTCACGTCACAAAGAGTATCACAATGGAGTAATTTGTATCTTTACCTAACGACTCCATTCATTCTTATAAGTGTGATCTATGTAAAAATTGATTGGTGTAAAGCAGGCAATAATCAGACTCGTTTTCTATGAGAGGAATGATATTTATTAAATGGTCATTGCTGTTGGCCGATAGAATGATTATATCAGTTGTAGGGAAAAATATTGCTGTATACTAGTTGCTTACCATGTTGGACTAGTGAAAAAAAAAAACGGAAAATCATTCCATTGCTTATTTTCAGTATTAAGTCTAGTATATAATAGTGGTTATGCTTCTATGTGGATATGTTAATTTAATTACTGATTGATAATTAATATCTAGTTATCCTATAATTATTACGGCTTTGATGCATAACATACACATACACGTACAGACACACTCTCACACGTATATTCATAAATAAAGATAATTCCTAGCTAAGATAAATTATATCACTTTCCGACAATAAAAACAGTGCTGTAACATTTTCTATTAAGTCTTCTATACCTAAGGAACTAAATATAGAATTTTGATAAATGGTCAACCAACAAAGAATACGCATTAATTTCCAAATTTCAATATCCGGGACGATGTAGTTATTTACATCATTAGAAGGTAACCAAGTCTTAGATTAAAAATAAAATTAACATAAGTAACGGTACAAACGAATCGCTCTTGATTTCGAATACCTGTTAAACAACTTACAAAGTTTTCTTGTTAAATGTAAGCTTAAATCTTTCTTCATGTAAAAATAGGTTTTTCGTAAAATGCAAATAATAATAATTTTCTTGATAAAAAAGCCATCTTCCAATAAGGTATAAATGATGTAATTTTATAAGTTAATTACATTGAATTTATATGGAAAAGTCACGTCTCTGTCTATTTACAAAATTTATTGTAAATATACTGGGTGAAAAGATCTTTGACATTATATAGATTTCAGGAAGAGTGCTTATAGTCTAACTAGGTGACAGTTGAAACTGCATTTCTTAGATATGGCAAAGAACGAATAAATGGTCGCAATCGAAGGTGTTGGTTTCCGTTAAGATGATTCTAGTGGCGTGTTTCCTCTCAAACTCGCATGGCTCTACCGCACTTAAACTATACATAATAATACATCGCTTGTAAAATTTTCTTTTTATCTTACTTTAATGATATAGAACTTAGAAATAAACATTTTCCCGTCATCAATAAAAATGTCTGAAAGTCCACAAATACTGCCTAAAGGTATCCCAAAGATATACTTGATTATAATTTGGGCGGAGTTGTTTAACCCATCCTGCAACTCGCTCAAAAATAGTTTATTTTATCTTACCTTCGTTTTTTTTTCTTTATGATTTATGATTACTTCCTAAATGTTTTATTATTATTTTATTACACTGAAAATTGTTTTTCAGGCTCTAAACGATCATTTCAAAAGAATACCTTTGGTACTTCTTATCATAAAAATTTCGTAAAAGTAAGAGAAAGAAGGGGAAAAAAATACGTGTAGAAAGCGAAAGATGGATAATAAACAGATGAAGAAATTGATAACTAAGAGCTAATGATAGCAGCATACGAAGGTGAAATAATTGAAAGAAAGATAAAAGAATATATATAATTATTTAAAGGAAATGTAATATATGAAGAGAAACTGGTTTCAGGTGAAAAGAAGATATCAAGTACAAGAAGATTCTCTTTGTCTGTTTAGCCTCCGGAACTACCAGTAAGGTATTACTTCAGAGGATGATGTGTATGAATGAGAATGAAGTGTAGTCTTGTACAATCTCAGGTCGACCAC
>JAAAKQ030001802.1:14887-38765 GCA_010016005.3 Zanna intricata | reverse complement strand
ATTTAACAATGTTTATCATTTTAATTAGTTATAAATTTATTTTGTGGATTTCAATATATATGGGGAGTTATAATAATGTTGATAAAAACCTTGTACTACAACAAGATTTTAATATTACATCACACACACACACACACACACACACACACACACATATATATATATATATATATATTAATTTTAGAGTATAATATTAAGATAACAAATAAAACTTATAATTAAAGTAACATTATAATATTAGTATTAAATGGAGATTCAGAATAATAACTACTTTTAAAACAAGAAACACAAGTCAGTTAGTTTAAGGATTGGCAGGTTATAAACTTCAAGAAAAACTAATATACTAAATATTAAGAAAAATTAAACCCAAAAGTTTATCACGTTCTCATTACATTAAATATTAAACAAAATGTTGTTTTGTAGGATAAGCCAAATTCTAATTTATAGGGAATTTTTAAAATTCAGAAAAAAACTAATTACTTTTCTACAAAATATGAAAGGTAGGCAGGTTTTGTGAATTACTGAGTTTGTATATCTGTAATAATTTAAATATTATTATCCATTTTATTTTATTGACTGTCAGTACCAATATTAATAAATGAATTGTCAAATTGAATAAATGACAGAATTCACAAATTCAATGTCCTTTAATCCTTACATCATCTTCAGTCTTGAATTTTAATTAAAAAGATATATCAGTTTACAATAATAAAAATATTTATTGCATAAAAATCTGCAACTGACACATTTTTTCATCAAATGATAGACTAAGAAAAGAAAATGATTTTGGATTGAGAATGTTTAGCTAATCATTGTAGCTGAAACAACACACTTAATTTCTATTATTATACTAACTTAAAACAAATTTTATGAGTCATAAAATACTTTTACCTTTATTTTTAGTTTGTAACAGCTAACACTGTGAACAAATAACAGTTTCAAGTTTGGAAATTATTTATTTAAGCATTTCTAAGTTTATTATTTTGTACTAGATAAAAAATAAAACCCTTTGCTCTATCTGATGGCTTACTATTTAATGTTTGAATCTGTGTATACTGGGTAATCATTTTAAAGTTACCACATTTAATTATTCAACAGCTATCAGTCTCATCATATTTCTGTTCGGAGGTATGTATACCATTCTCAGGGCGAACCTTTTTAAAATCATTTTCAAAATGGTGGAACCCACTCTCGGCTACACCTACCCCAACTCAAAAATCTTAAATGGCAATGGTAACATTTAATTGCGTTAACTAACAGCTCAAAAAAAAATAATGAATTTTGGTGAAAAGAGAATTAAAATTCTTTCACTCAGTAGGTGCGAAAAATCATTTGTGGCAGTACTTTTTTTAAATTTCAGTCTAACAAAAATAACTATAAAATTATGTGATATTACTAATTAAACCTTTTGAAATAATCATAATCTGTGGATTAAAACTGTGAAAATTAAATTAATTTGTAACTAATTTGTGTTTAATTTTAATAGACGTTATTTACATCAATTTTCTCAGATTTAAAATCTCTACAAAGATAACATTATAGATATCATCAAGCGATCTGATTTCACAAAATAAAGTGGTGTATGGAGTTTAAAGATGATAGAGCAAACATTCAAGATGAACAGAAGAGTGTAAGACAGTTGATTATGACAGACGACTTTGTTGAGAAACTCTTATGGCTTCGCAAAGTTTGACTGCAGACAAACTGTATGAAATCCGTCCAGAAGTCGGTGGAACTGTACTGTATGAAATGGTACCCAACCATTTTAATTTTCAAAAAATTTGCACACATGGATATTGAAAATATTAGTAGAAAAACGTAAAACAAATCGAGTTCATTGTGCTTGGTAATTTCTTGACCGTTATGAGCTCGACGAGGATGAAGAATTCTTCAACTGTATTGTAACTGGGCATGAAATCTGGTGACTCACTATGCACTGGAATCCAAAAGGCAATCTATGCAACATTAACACTATATCACAACAAATCATAAAACAAAGTTCATATCAGTCATAGTCAAGCACAAATAAACATTAAGGAATTAACAAGTTTCAATACAATCACTATAAATAACAATACGGATTATCATGACCGATACCAAATAAAAATGTTCTCAATTAGGAAAATAAAGCCTTCATCGTTTTAGTTTGCTCATGAGTCAACATCACTAAACCGTTACTTTCACAGTGTGAATCAGTCTGTATACTGTGTAAAAGGTAATATATTATGTACATTAAGTGTTACAACAAAACAGGCTATAGATAACTTGTTTGAATTTACAAGTTGCTCTTTAAATTGACATAACCATTCTATAGATAAGTACTTGTGGTAGGCTTACTAAGGAACATGAGGAGTTCATTGATTTCCTGTTGCGTTAGACTAACTTATAGAATATCTTAGCATTTGAATTACTTAACATGCCAGTATGTTATTTAAAGGTAGTAAAAATAATTACTTTACCTGCAATCATACTTTCTGTTCGATTAACTGATACTTGAACGTGTAGATAATAATTTCCATAATCATCAGCACTTACAATATCAATTTCTTTTGATTCACTGTCAGTAGGAAGATAGCTACCAAATATGACATTCTGCAAAATGATATTCTATGAAACTGAATAATAACTGAAATAAAATTTTAATTAAAATAAAATATAACCTTTTATTTTATATAATACTGTTTAAATTAGAAAGAAAACATCTGTTATATAATACTAATAAACTAGTAAATATATGGGTAATAGTTAAAATTATTTATGTTGCATTGTTCTCTGAATGACTGTGTGGTTATTTTTTTTTCTTAAATCAGTCAGTATTTTTTATTAGCAGTGAAATACGTTAAATTTATAGCATAAACAATAATAATTTCCAATAGTACTAATATGAAAACTTGTAATAATTAGTTAAAATACTAATTAATTGTAACATTCTACAGGTGTAATTACTACTATCTCATTTCTGATTCCTTGCAATTTTCTTTAAATAAATATTTCATACAATTGTAATACTATTTAAAATGTATGGGTTGACCTCCCTGAGACACCATTAAGAGAACCACAATTTCAATTCTAATATCAAAAGATTAATTAAGTGAATTATAAAATATTTTGAAAGTTTTACATCTATATCTCAACTAGTTTTAATATTAATCAGAGGTTGCTGTTCTTTTGCCTAATAATAATAATATACGATTAAGGAAATTTGTTTCTTTGTCAGTACTAAAATTTACAATTATAATTTGAATAACAAAAATCCTAAGTACAACAATCTTCATATTAACAACTTTTATTGGACAATGAATAAATACTGAAAAGAAAGTAGCTGGGTTTTAAGCATTACTTTTCAATGTAGTAGCTTGATTCCAATTTTCAGACACAATTTGTCCAGTATTAAATAATATTCCTTTTCAATATTAAATATTCTTCCTTTAGAATTTAAAAGAATACTCTTTCAAGATTTCATTTATTCTTATAAAAACTATTCAGAATTTGAAAGTTATTGTAAAAGAATAAAATACCAATGTGTTATGGTTTGTGAAAATTTTTCATTCAGAAAAGCTAACATAATGGTAGTTGTCTACATATTTGTTCTCAGCAATAAATACTCCAAAATAAAAATAAAGTTTTCTAAAATAAAACAAACAATAAATACACTTTTATTGCAAAAGTTTCAGTTTTCTATTATTCTCTTGGTTACAAGCTGTTATTGAATTAAAAAGAAAAGTTTTTGAAATATTCTTTATAATTTTATGTGTATCTAAAATATTAAATTTGAAAAAAGATATTAATTTTAGGCACAATACTTACCTGATTAATGCATATTAAATATCCTAATAAAAACAAATAAATAGGACAAAATTTGCACATCATTTCCCATGAGGTATTTTATGTTAATATCTCAATGAAAAAAAAATATATTTCTTATAAAATTAATGACATTTCTCAATCATCAGATAAGACAGAAATGAAGTTTTAACATTTAAGAATGTCATAACTGATATACATCTGTTATTACATTCTATTAAATGCTGTTCTGAAGATAAACAACTCATTAAACATATATTTGAAAAACAAAATATTTAATAAATAGACTTTGAAGAAAAATGTATTATCATAATAAAAAGTAAAAAAATTAAAAAACAAATTAATGTACATAAAACAAAATTAAATAATGTAAATTTTCTGAATTAATAAACTATTCTCAAAATTAAACCAATTATTTTATAAACTTCACTTTTAAACATGTAACAACACAATTTCTTTTTACTATTTTCCAAGATGAAATAAAATAATCAGCTGTAAAAGGAGTAAAGTTACCTTAAAAAACTTCTTTTTTTTTATTTCAGTCATTAGACTGCTTTGGTGTACCCCTTGAAGATCCCTTACCTAGTGCCAGTTGTTTCATTTTGGTATATCTTGTACATCCTACATCTCTAACAAATTGTTTTACAAATTCCAAACGTTGCTTGCCTACACAATTTTTCCCATTTACCCATTCTTCCAGTATCAAAGCCACTATTCCAGAATGCTTTAATACCTGACTTATAAGTCTATCTCTTCTTTTAACTATATTTTTCCAAATGCTTCTTTCTTCATTGATTTGCCACATCACTCTTCATTTGTCAATTTATTTACCCACCTATTTCCAACATTCCTCTACAGCACCGCATTTCAAAAACTTCTAATCTTTTTTTCTCAGATTCTCTAATCATCCAAGTTTCACTTCCATATAAAGCTATGCTCCAAACTATGCTTTCAAAATTTTTTTCCGAACATTTAAATTAATTTTTGATTTAAGCAAATTATATTTCTGACTGAAAGCTTGTTTCGTCTGTGCTATTGGCATTTTATATTGTTCCTGCTTTTTCCACCTTTAGTAATTTACTTCTGAAATAACAGAATCCTTCTACCTCCATAATCTTTACTCTTCCTATTTATATGATCAGTGGTCCATCTACAATATTTCTACATTTCATTACTTTCATTTTTTCTTGTTTATTTTCATGTGGTTGTTCTTGTGTAGGAGTTCATCCATGCCAATCATTGTTTCTTCTAAATTGTTTTAGTCTCAGTTAGAATTACTATATCACCCTATCTTTATCTCTTCACCTTGCACTGTTACTTCAGATCTAAAGTGTTCTTTAACACCATTCACTGCTAGTTCTATGTAAAGATTAAAAAATAACGAGGAGAGGGAAAATGCTTGTCAGACTCCCTTTTTTTATTACAGCTTCTTTCTTATATTTTTTTATTGTTACTATACAGTTTGGTTCTTGTAAATGTTAGCAATTGTTCTATCTATATTCTTGAACTCTAAATTTTTTAAATACTGAACACTTTGGTATTTAACACTTTGGTTAAAAAAAGCTTTTTCTAAGTCTATAAATTCTATGACATTTGGTTTGTTTTTCTTTAATCCTCCTTCTACTATTAATCTGAGCACTAAAATTGCTTTCTTTGTCCTTCTCCTAACACTTCTTCCTCTCTCTTCTCAATTCTTCTGTACATAATAAGAATTAAGATTTTTTATGCGTGAGTAGTTAAGCTAATTGTTCCGTATTCATCACATTTATCAAAGAAAGCAGGAGCTAATTGCTTCTACTTTCTTTGATATCAAGACAGTAACGGTCTTTTTGAAGTCTGACAGAACTTCCCCTTTTTCATAAATATTACACACCAGTTTGTATAATCCATCACTTCCTCAGCTGCACTGTGCAGTAATTCTGCAGGTATCTCATCTATCTCAGGAGTTTTTCTGCCACTCAAATCTCTTAATTCTTTGTTAAATTCAGATCTCAGTATTGTATCTCCCTTTTCAACCTCTTCGACTTCCTCTTCTTCAACTATAACCCAATTTTTCATTCATTTCTTCCATATAACTCTTCAATATATTTCACCCACCTATTGATCCTTTCTTTTATATTATAAATCAGTGTACCACCTTTATTTAACACATTATTAGAATTTATATACAGTAAAATTCTCCTTAACTTTCCTGTATGCTCTGTCTATTTTATCAATTATCATTTCTCTTTCCACTTCTAAACACTTTTCTTTAATCCACTCTTCTTTCGCTAATTTGCATTTCCTGTTTACAGTATTTCTTAACTGTCAATAGTTCCTTTTACCTTCATCATCAGTTTTCATGTTCGTGTGGAGAGTCCTTATTAGATAGCATAGTCTTGAAGAATGATGTACCTCAAGGAAGTGTATCAAGTGTCACATTGTTTGCTATAGCCACTACAGTACTACTGAATTTCAGGTTCGAATCCCGGTCAGGCATGGCATTTTTCATACACGCTACAAATCATTCATCTTATCCTCTGAAGATATACCTAATGGTTCCAGAGGTTAAACAAAAAAAAAAAAAAAAAACTACTAAATGTGCGTAGCCACCTGTATCTTGTTTTTTATATGTTAATGATTTTGCCATATACATTACGTCCCGTTCGACAGCCACAGCAGAGTTGAAGCTTGGTCCAGGGTTACAGGCTTCACCTTTCCACCTGAGAAAACTAAATATGTAGTCTTTTCTTGGCTCCGAGACCCTTCCATTCCGCAAATATTTCTCAGCGGATAGCTGGTTGCTGTTTCTGCTGACAGGTTTCTAGGTTTAGTTTTTGATAGCCGTCTTATGTGGGTCAATCACATCAAACAATTAAAAGCGAAATGTTCCAAACTGCTAGATATGCTACGAGTTCTTAGCAATACAAATTGGGGTGCTGATAGATCATGTATGTTACGTTTTTATTATTCCTTAGTTTGTTCCCGCTTAGATTACGGCTGTATCGCCTACTCTTCTGCATGAAATAACACTTTGAAGATGTTAGATGCTGTACACCATTCTTTTCTTCGCCTTGCTACAGGCGCTTTTAGATCAAGCCCTGTTACTACCATACTTGTCAAGTGTGGTGAACCGTCACTTTGGGTTAGACGTGACCAACTTCTAATATCTTATTGGTCCCGTCTTAAAGGGCAACTGAATCACCTGGCTTTTACCACAGTTCTTTCGAATCCTAATTTTCAAATATATGAATACCACCCACATTATACTGCACCAATGGATGTACATGCCAGACGGTTACTAAATGTTTAATCATTGACGTACCTTCCGTTTTACCAACGAATCAATGTTGATATCCTCTGTGGAGAATTGGCAGTATAAATTTTTATTTTGATCTTACCATATATAAGAAGCAATCAACACCACCTATCTTCTTTCAGCAATGCTTTCACCATATTGTTTCCAATATAAACCCTGATACACTAATATACACAGATGGATCAAAACAGGATGATACAATTGATTGCACATTTGTTGTCAACAACAGAACTTATATGTTCGGTCTACCTAAAATTACAGGTATATCTACTGCAGAACTGTACGCTATCAATAAGGCATTGAATAGCGTTAATCCAAAATATCGTCATATCTTTATTTGTAGCGATACGTTTAGTGCACTCCAAGCTTTAGAAGATTTTTACTCTAGGCATCCTTTAGTCACTGAAATTTATAATGCAATCACTGAGTGTAACCACCGCAACACACAAGTGAGTTTCTGTTGGATTCCTAGCCACGTAGGGATCCCAGGTAATGAAAGTGCAGATTCCGCTGCTATAGATGCATGCAATCAACCTCCTTTCACCACTTGTGTTGCTACTTCTGATTTTATTAATTGCATAAAACAGTCGCTTTGGTCAAAGTGGCAAGACAAGTGGTTGGTTACCGTCGATAACAAACTCCGACACATCAAAGACTGTGTGTTGCCATGGGATTCCTCACGCAGAGAAATGCGTCGAGAAGAAGTGGTCCTCTGTCGATTACGACTAGGACATACCAAAGTTATGCACCAATACCTGATGTCAGGAGTGCCCTTACCACTATGTGCACAATGCAACTGCTGCATTACTGTGCGCCACATACTTGTGGATTGCGTACTTTATGCGGCGTTGCGTCGCAAATTTAAACTATCAAGAAATATCCGCCAAATCCTGGGTAATGATAAGAAATGTTTAAATAATACATTGTTATTTTTACAAAACATAAAAATATCTTCCGTAAAATTAAACGAATGCTATTACTTGTTCGCGTTGTATTTTATTATCGAGATAAATTTGTTTTGATTTTTTTAATTAATTCATTTATTTTTTCTTCATTGGCTTTTCTTTCAAATGCTAGAAGTTTATTTTCGTTATCCATGAGGGGCCCTTTACACCCCTCACGGACTTTTCTTTTATATTCATTTTTGTTTATATATATATATAATTTCCCCCCCACCACTGTGATTTTATTTCTAAGTTTCTCTTATTTCTGTGTTTTATTAGTTCTAAGTTTTAACCTTTAGTTTAATACTACAGTATTTTATTTTAGTTATATGACTTGTGATATTAGTTTTGGATTATTTCAAGTAAGGAAAGTAGAAGAGGTAAGTAAAGTTACTTTAAAGTAAGTTTACTTTAAATAAAAAGACCTAGTAAAAGTAATTACTTTTTTATTCACTTTACTGAGTAATTGGTTATTCACTCAGATGTCAGTAATTATTTTTACCGAGAACAAAAACTTTACTTAAAAGAAAATACTTTCAGTAATTACTTTTTTTATTCACTTTAGCCAGTATCTGTCTAAAAGTTAATAAGCTTTTAGTAGCATACAAAAATTTTGGTTTTATTTATGTTCTTCTTTGATAATCAATGATAGGCTTATTCAGCCCATACTGGCCCCATCTTTTATTTAGTTCTCCTATATCTCATTCATTTCACTAGGATTATATTCAAAAGCTTTGACTGATAATTGTGTCTAACAACTGTGACACACTGAGTTCTCATCAAATATATATAAATATATAAATTTATTCAATTAAATTTAATGTAATCCATAATTCCTCTTTATATAAATTCAGTTTATATATATATATATATATTATAATGAACATCATAAACAAAATTGTTTTATTTTGAACAATTGGAAATTGTTCAAAAAACTTTCAAAACCTGATCGTGAGAAAAAGAATAAAAGACGTGTTTATTTATGATAAAAATAAATTTAATAATAACATATAATGTATGTAATAATAAGAGTATATTGATTTTATAAAAATCTTTTTTCAAAGATTTTACAATAAAAATTTGAACATTGAAAGTATTATAATAATAATAATAATAATAATGAAAAACTACCTCCCTAATAATATTGGAGCTTAAATAGAAATAGAGAATCCCACACATCGGACATGCTTCATTTTATTTCATAATAAATATTTTACTTGCTTTTTACTTCCTTGTAAAGTATTGTAATCGCAAAAAATTTCGGTTTTCAGATTTCAACCGAATATCCGTTTTGACCATCCCTGAATCCATTTGATTAGTTTTGGCGTGACGTCTTTACCTAAGTACGCATCTCGCATAATTTAATAACGATTGCCTGTAGAATGTTGAAATTTTTTATTTAGCACTGTTGTAACATCTAGTTGTGCACCTCCCCTTTTTATTACAATCGACTGAATCAAAAGTGCCCAAGAAAGCCCAAAATTAAAACAAAAAATGGATTTTAGACTTTTTCTTAACTTCAATGATCAGTTCTCATTGAGAATTTTTCAACGATGTATCATAAGTGGTACTTATTTTCATTGCTTCCACAGTTATACCCAAATAAAATTTTAATCAATGAAATATTTGGATCTTTCCAGGGGAAGGCACATCGGTTCGAATCAGACAGCATTTCCTTCCCTTTTTTTTAACTTGTTTTTTAATTTAGATACATAGATTTATTAATAATTTTTAACCTCTGACTAAAAAAAAAAATTTAACAATAAATAATAATTATATATATATATATATATATATATGGGAAAAAAATCTGAAGTTATTAGTGAAAAAAATTTTATGTACTTTTAAAAATATGTATGTGTAATTTAACAGGGATACAAGGAAGTCGTGTAGTGTCCACATCAGCTTTTTAGTGGTCGACATAGACATGATGACAGTAGATTTTATGTTGTCTTCCATTATAAGTTGGTTAATTTTAAGCAGAAAAATTATAGTGGAGCAGCTGAATATAATATGAAAAAGAAAAACATCTTTGTTGAAGCATATGTGTGGCCATCGAATCTGCGAATATTCTTAAACAAATAATAGACAAGATTAAAAAAAAAAAATTGGGCAACTATAGTCAGTAAAAAATATTTATTTCCTAAGTAAAATGTTGATTTTTTTCCATAAATATATTACATAAAATTTCTCAGAATTCAATTTTGTACTAGTTTTGATAATAAAATTTACGGATTTACTGACCACTTTAATTTATTCAAACTTAAAAAAATTGTGGTTTTCGTCACCGAGTTTTTCTACTTTATGGTGGATATCATTGAAAACTACGGAATATAGTTCTGAGAATTATTTTATTCATTTTTTTCAGTCGAAAAACATAAACCGTCAAATTTACGCTTAAAATAACGCCTTAAGAATTTCATTGTTATCTAATTTCACCGGTGGGTTTGGAATCCGGGCAACATTTTTCGCTAGCTTGTTAAACCGTTTTTGGACATATGTTTGTACAAAGCTTTATTTCAAGATTTAGAATCGGTTCCCAGATTATTTCTCTTTCCTCTTGAATCGTTCTGTGAACCAATCTAGTTTAAATCTTTAAAATATCTTTTGAAGTTGAAGCCAAATTAAGAGACTAAAAGTACTTGTTAACTTGCAACCGACTAGTAAAAGTCAAAATTGTAAGATTTAATGATGTATTGTGTATGATAGTAAATGTGTATTTTTTTTGCTTTTTCGTAATCAAAAAGGAAAAGATTGTAAAGCAAATGAATTATAAATTATTAGATCTGTGCGGTCCATAAATCTTTAAAAATCACAGATAAAAAATTAAAAATTTATTGACCACTATTTTAAGTACTCTAATTACAAACTTACCATATTGCATAATCATTTTCTCTTAGCAATTAATTAATTACTTTTTCTTTTTTTTTATTCTCTAGTAAATTTTACATAAATGAGGGAAATTATATGGGGGGAAAACATAAGATTTTATTAATAGTTAATCCCAACAGTTTGTAACTTTTCTTTTGGCGACTTTGTTTTTAAGCTATATTTTTCTTGGAAAGTATGATTTTCCACCTAAGAGGACATTAAAAAATAAATACAGTACGGTTTCCCCAATTTTTCTTTCTTTGTAATATAGAATTGTTTTTCAGAATTTTTTGTTTTGGCATTATCAAACCTGCTTACAATTATTGTTGTTAACTCATTTTTTGTATATTCAGAGAACTGCTGTTTTTATGCTGCAAAATGTTCAAGATTTATGAAATAAATTTTACATTACTGGGTATTACACAAGTGTTCCAATTTAAAAGAGAACCCTTCACTCAGTTTGGTCTGTAAATAATAGTTTATTGTTAAATTCTTACATAACTTGCACAAGGTTTTGAAAATGATGTTCACCGAGGTCATATATACAAGTATATAAAATGTTATGTCATATTGATAATATATTTATATATTAATATATTCTACAATTTCTAACTTTAAATGTCTCTGTATTATACCAGATTAATAATCTTGATGTCTTAGTACGCAATCAACTGGCATAGTTTCTTCATAAAATTTTACCATCTTTTCTTTCTGATTTGCCATAATATATTGCAATCATCAGATTTTATTAACAAATTTATTAATTTCAATTCAAAATTTCTTTCTTAACTTTATTTTTATTTCTTTAAATTATATTAATATATAAAATGTAGACAAAGTTAGAGAGTGTTACATTATGTTTGCTGATATCGTTAAAAGTTCAGAAACTTTTTATTTTTGTAATTTAACCTTGTTAACGCTTCATAGAAATAATTATGTCTTCCTAATGATCTGAATGAACAAATGTTTAGGAGAATTCACAGCTAGAACAGCCTACGGGTGAAATAAAATGTATATATTTTTACCAGACTGTGTATGTTTATACTATGCGCATACGTATTTGCATTGCATATATGAAATTGATTGCTTAATTCTTGGAATCATAGAAAAATAGATTAACGTTACATTTTATCATTAAATAAAAATTAAATGCTACTTACTGTGCATGAATGTTAAAAGCAGAGCTGATAATTTGCAACAAGTCAGTTTTGCCTTTGACAACCTTTTTTTGTGTTTTTCATGTTACTGAATTAAAAAATATACACTTTATAATTAATACAATTTAAATTGTTCTATTAATGAAAAATTTAACTTAAAAATCATTTTTGAACCACTTGAAAAAAAATAAAATTTGTAATCTGTAAGAGCAGCCTATATTCTTTACACAATTTCAGTAATAATAATTTCTAATGGACAGATATTAATAAAGTTTAAATAAAGTAAAAATTTATACTATAATATTAGTTATAAATAAAGTGATAACTATTATTTTATAAAAAAAATAATATTGTCTAATTGGATTAAGACGATTTAAATCAGCTAGCAAAAGAAAAAAATAGCTAGCAAAAAAGATCATCCATAATTGAAACTTCATATGTAAGGCATTGTATCAATCACCTTTTCCACACAGGAACCTTGGACAATCTGAATATCATTAAATTAGAGACAATCTCTTGATATCATTCATAACAACTGCTTCAGACTGCTAGTAAGGCAGTCTGAATCATTAATAAAAGCAGTAAATAAAATGGGATCCAAAATGGGTTATAGTACACCACAATTGTTTTTTCAAACAAAACTACACCCCCCACTATCTAAAAATATTGTTTCTTATTGATCAAATAACACCATAACTATTCAAGATCCACTCCCTGCAGTCCTTCCTTATTAGTGAAGAGGAGTTCAGTTCAGAGGCCTTTTTAATATAAAAAATGTCCCATACACCTTATTAAATATGGGATTATTTAAGTGTGTAAGTGAAGAATTTATTACTTTCCAAGAATCCTAACAATTGCCTAAGAATTGCCTAAGAATTTAACAACCTTGGTCCAGTAATTTAGAAAAACACAACCAAGAAAAAGTTCTGTGTTTTCCTACTTCAAATCTACTACCTAATATAATTATTTATATAACTTTTAGTAATTTTAAGATTTTCAGGGAACACTCCAATTATTAAACTCTTGTTCGAGGGTTTAACCAAAACTGTCAACAATTCTAGTCGATGTCATAATACAGCAGGTCGTAATTAAATCTTGAAGAACTTACTTCCAAGTAATTACTGATTTGACAGTATATGCAGGATGTACAAATTTATAATTATAAAACTTTTAATTACAGATAACCAAGGATTTCATTTCATATAAGTTGAATGATGTTGTGAAGTACATTACTACATAAGCTTCATTAACACAATGAACAGAAATAGTTATATTTAAATAACAAATTATTTGATACTTACATTTATTTTTTTTCTTACAGGTCACAGCTGACAGAAGTACTGCTACATAGAATTATGAAGAAAAAATAGAAAATTCAAAAAAGCAGTGCAAAATATTATTCATGCACTTGGGATTGCCAGATTTACCAAATCATAATGAAATTATTTAGACTTTTAAAAACAGATTTAAGGCTTTTAATAACCAAGTACAATTTTTTTTACTAAACTACAAGAAGTAAGCATGAGATTACAGAAATATTTTAAAAACTATCAATACTGTACAAATGATTTCTTATATAAATATTAGTTGATTATTTTATAACTTATTATTATTTATAATAATATATAGTTTTTTTTAATAGTAATAATAATAGTGATTATTTTATGACAGGAATTATTTTATAACTTCTTGCTCATAAATCACTAATCTTGACTAATTTTCTGCGCCAATTAATCAATGAATTTACTTTTAATAATTGCCTTAAAACTAATGGGAAAATTAACAGAATAAATTAATTTCAAATTAAATAATGAATATGAGCAGTAGAATATTATCTACGTATTACTCTTTTTTTTTTGAGTACATCAATTTTTATACATTCTCATATTTGTTACATTTGACTTGAAAGAGAATGCAAGTACATTTTCATATTGCTGTATAGTAACTGTTAATCTTTATTTAAAAACATTGTAACATTTTTTATTGTCAAAAGATTTTATTTTTTGAGTAATTTTAGAGAAGCGCAAAACAAATATATCAAATAATCTATTCTTCCTGATGATCCAAGAAAAGATGATAAACTGTAACCTTAAAACCTGATAGTTTCAAAACTCCTGGAATGTCTCAAGAGTTCTAAAAAACTGAAGAGTTGAAAAAAGAATAAACTAACAGTGGCCAAATTTAAGTTCAATAAATCTGTTTCTTTAGATCATCTCTTAAACAATGCAGGGTGTAATTGTCCAGCATTTATTTGTGACAACAACGGCAATTAATGTTTAAAAAAATAATACAATTTCTTAAGTTCTGAACAAAACTGTAAACCAAACTCAGGCATACTAGGAAATATGAGAAGCAAGATTGTTTCCTTCTTTGGATAGGATATACTTTTAATATTGGCATGCAAGGCCCACCAAAGTGCAGGTAAATATTTGGTTTATCACATTGTCCACTGCAGCGACTGTCTGTTAATGAACACCATTACTCACAGAGAAAGCAACAACAAGCAGTGTTACTTCTACCTCAATTGCTGAAACTTCATCATAGTCATTAGAAAAACTGTGTATTATATACGAATAAATTGTTTATTCAAATAAAATATTATTTATTTTACAAGGAAATGGAAAAGAGGGATTTTCCAGTTCACAATTACCAAGCTGAATAAAAAAATTAATAATATTCAGTCAGACAATTTTTTAGAAAAATACTGAAGATTTCCAAAATGTTTTCACAGTTGTATAGAACAATTGTAAATAAAATAAAAAAAGTCACAAAAAAAGTGAACAAACAAGCTCAGCCAAATGGTCCTTTCCATGATGCTGCAACAAATGCACTTCAAAAAGTTGTTGATATTGCCAAGGATGTTGAGGTAAGAAATTAAAATTTTAGTTACCATACCAAAAAAAAAAAATTGGTATGAATCGTATAAAAACAGAGAAGTATTAAAATATTGAAAAAAAATAAATAGAAATGAATTAAAAAGCTTATCATTTTTATCTTCAAGAACTTACTTTATCATTCTCATCTTTTTATTTTTCTCCTGAAGTTATTTAATGTATTTTTTAATGGTAGCTCAAATACAAGTAAGTTTAATATTTTGATGACAGTGTTTTAATAAAAATTTTCCAAGTGTAATTAATATTACTGAGTATTTAAATTAAATAAAATAATTTTTTTTTATATGAGAACATCTAGTACAAAAATTTAATAACTTTTTAAAGAAAATACTGTTGCTACAATTAAGAGCTTAGATCAGCAGTTTCCAAACAGTAATAGGCATAAGATTTATCACTGATAAGTAAAAACTTATTAAGAGAAAAAAAAATGTTTGTTTTTGGAGTCAATAATTTGATGCATTCTCCACTCCATAGTAATCTTTTAATCTCTAAATATAACATTCTTCATCCTAGATTGATTAATTAATTGGATTATCTTTTTCTTTTCTTATAGTTTCTAACACAAACTATCTATCTAAATTAGTGCATTACTTAATAAAAAAAATTATAAAGTCTAGTTTTATCTGATGGGCACAAAAAAATCAAAATACCAAACAGTCGATTACAACAGGACTTGACTTTGTTCAGGCAAAAGAAAATTTGAAATTTATCTAATTAAATTATTTTATTGTAAAATAATTTTTGTTATTATAGTAGATTATATTAGTAACAATATCATTCTGTAATATTCTTAAATATTTACATTTATATACATTAATAAAAATTTATTAATAATTTATTTTATTATTAATTAACAATTTGATGTTACTATTTTGAGATATAATCGATGTTTAAATTAATTTATATTGATTAGATGATCTTAGATAAATCTCGAACCTTTTCACGACCAAATTCTTCATACATATCTCTAGTACTTTGTGATAAGCTGCATGCAGCACAATCTGTGTCACGGCCACAAGGGGCTTGATATGGAGGATCTGATTCATCCTTTTCATCATTATTTAACTTTTCAAAATTTTGTAGTTGTGCAGACTAAAACAAAATGGGTTATTGGTATCTTGTTTTTATTATATTCTCCTTAATAAATAAATGAAATTACTTTATTTCCAAAATCAGCTAATATTACTATTATAATAATTATTGTATATTTAAAACAAATATATTCCATTGAAAATGAAGACTTAAATGTTAATCATGGAAGATGATAGGTATTTTTTTAAAAATCATTAAATACCATAACATTTAAGTCATTGGGACTAATTTTTAAATCATTCATTAGTTATAAATCAACAGAAAATATATTTTATAATTAGATTATGCGTAACTAATGTTAAATAGAAATTATTAAAAGTCAAACTAATTTCACTAAAACTAATAAACTTTTACAACAAACTGAAACAAATGTTATAAATACAATATTTTTATTCTCATCAAAATTTGATCTATTTAAAATTCTGGAATGTACAGCGACAAAAGTGATTCTTTTACTACACCTGAAATGTTTTTGTTAATGATCTAAGTTATTGACATACTCAAGAATGATTCATCGCTTGAACATCAACACTTCACTTTCCCAGGAATGAGCAGGATTACCTTCACCATTCTTAAGAATGAAGATGAAAAGAAGAACAAAGATGAAGGAGTATAGAACCTTCAGATAAATGAAGGACTCCAACAAAGATGTTCTCTATCCCCTTTACTTTTTAATCTTTATAACTAATGAAGTTAAAGAACAATTTGAACTGGAATAACAGTGCAAGGTGAAAAGACAAAGATGCTAAGATTTGCTGAAAATGTAGTAATTCTAGCAGAGAGTAAAAAAGACGTAGGAGAAACTTTGAATGGCATGGATCCTATGCAACAACTACTGCATGAAAATAAACAAGAACAAATTGAAAGTAATGAAATGTAGATGGACCACTGAATATAAAAATAGGAAGAGATAAGATTACCGAGGTAGAAGAATTTTATTATTTGGGAAGTAGAATTACTAAAGATGGATGAAGCAGGTGCGATATAAAATGCCAAATAGCAAAAGCGAAATGAACTTTCAAATAGAAACATAATTTGCTTACGTCAAAGATTAATTTAAACGTCAGAAAAACATTTCTGAAAGTATATGTTTGCAGCATAGCTTTATATGAAAGTGAAACTTGGACGATCAGAGTACCTGAGAAGAAAAGACTAGAAGCTTTTGAAATGTGGTGTGACAGAAGAATGTTAAAAATCAGATGGGTGGATAAAGTGACAAACGAAGAGGTGTTGAGACAAATTGATGAAAAAAAGCATTTGGAAAAATACAGTTAAAGAAGAGACAAGACTTACAAGCCACATATTAAGTCATCCTGGAATAATTGCTTTGATATTGGAGGAACAGGTAGATGGGAAAAATTGTGCATGCAGGTAACATTTGGAATATGAAAACAAATTTTAGGGATATAGGATGTAGGAGATACACAGAAATGAAACGACTGGCACTAGATAGGGAATCTTGGTGATCTTCATAAACTAGTCAAATGACTGAAGACAAAAAAAAAGTTAGATTAATAATGCTAATTTAGTTTTAAAGGAACTTGGTAATCAAACAGTTAATTCATTTAATGTTATTGTTAATAATCGAATAAAAATATTAAATACAATTAAATAAATAAAATTGATTCAGAATTAAATAAAATCTTTACTAAAAACAACAAACAAATCACAAATAATTTTGCGTATATGTATTAATCGACATGTTAAATTAACATTCAGAAACTTCAGGTTTACATAATTATTAATCAACTAAAGGCTGTTTCTATACAAGAAAGCTCTATGATTAAATTGTAAATAAGAATAAATTTGTTCTGGTAGGTTAAGAATACTGTATTGTGTAACATGAAAACAGTTTTGTCATCTAGATGAAACAAATTTATTTTTTTTTAAAGATCAGATTGCACATTTGTTAATATAGAAAACCGTAGGAAATATTAATTTTTAATTTACTAAAAATGAATCAGATTTACCAGCACCAATGAATATCTGACATCTATATTTGTATCTTGAATAATTATTTATCCAGAATACATTATTATTACATTGATTAATTTTTCATTAGAACAACTATAATGAAACTTAGAAATAAATCATACCTAATAAAAGAATTCTTGCTAATAACTGACACTATTAAAACAATACTTTTCAATTAAATTTCAACATTATGTTCCTGAATGCAGATACTCAGGGAGTTCATGTGTCTCAAATGAAATTTTATTAGTTAGGCCTTCCCCCTGAAAAAATTCATAAAGAATAAGGAAAATAGTTATTCTAGTCATTTAAAACAGGTGTTCCTACGTAACATAGTAGGGCCACTCCTTTCCATCATCACATTTATTTCTGATTTTCGTAGAATTGTTACATCACTTGATTCTTATACTGAAATACAACTATACTAACTTCTAGTGTCACAAAGTTCACTACTTGTCAAATGATAAATGAATGATTGTAATTAATTTACCAGTGTCTGTTTTAGAACTGCAGCTTAAACAGTAACGGTATTCTTAATAATATAATTTTAAACATAAACAGTATGATTATTTCAAGTTTCCTAACATAATTTTTTTTTTGGAATATCTTCACAATTTGGTAAAATTATTTATTAATTATTCTTTATCATACCTATGTAATACCTCAATCTCATAGCAGCGAGTCAAAATTAAACTCAGCTATGATTTCAGGTAAGCAGATATCTTATTGTCAACATTTCAGAACACTTTAATCCATTCATGTTCTGTGTTGTTGTTAATGTTTGTAAATAGTCTGAGTGTTCAACAACACTATAAAAAATTGCTTATTTTGTATAAATCTACTTAAATATTTATTCAAATAAACTTAATTCTACTATAAAGTAATTCTTTACTTGCAACTCAAGAGCTGATGGCAGCTGTGTGATCATTATGAAGTTTGAATAGTGCAAAGGATTTGTGCTGAAGCTAATTGAAGTATTGACAATTGTCAGTAATTTACTTCAAATAATTGAAGTATCTAACAATGAAGTGGAATAACTTCTGCTTGAGACACAAAATTCATAAAAAGTTGGGTAACTGCAGATTTATCACACAATCAATTTACCATTTGTGTTATAATGATGATATGAAAATTGTCAAGTGGAAGTCAAGCTATCACTTATTGCACCCATATATTTTCCTTAATAACCCTGAATTTTTTAATATCTTTAGTTATTTTTGTAACAGTAGTCAGGATTGTGTAATATGGTTCAAAATATTAAAGTAATTTAAATAAAGCTAAAGATACATTGAAAGAGATTTAAGAAAATGTTAATAGTGATTTTCCAACTGCATTAGAGAATTTGAATTTCATTTTTCTCCTTACAATTTCTATTTTATAAAATAATAATAAGTTTATACTAATTTTTTTACAAATATTTATTTATAACAATATTACTGATCTCTAGCACTACATGATCTATAATATGAGTACAGTAAAATGGAAATAAATAAGAACAGTGGTAAAAGTAAATAATAATAATAATAATAAGTACTAAAAGGACTGATAATCACAGCTATTCAATATTGCATACAACAGATTACAGAATGTTTTTAATAACTACATACAGAAATAGTTTTATAAATAAGTTATATTTAAGAATAAATCTGAAAAATTTATGGTTAGTTGATGGTTAAGAAATTTCTGTTAATTAATTTGGTAATATGTTAACATTAATTTTTGGATATACATACTTATTTGTCAAAAGATTATTTTTTTAAATTTATTTTTATTATTTTTTTTAATTGTCTTATCTTCTTACATAAAAAAGGAGAAAGAATAACTTAGTAATAATACACAGAACAAAATTTGTCAATATTAATGTATAAAGAAAGATTATGTTATACAATTAAAAATCATTTCCACAAAGAAGAAGAGTTTTATTCAACCTCCATAGCTTATAATTTATATTCTTCTACATGAATGTATATTTTTTGATTGTAATGAATAATAATGCCAAAATTCCTAATTTTTAATGAAAATATTGGAATTATTATTTTGTAAGGTTAACTTATAATAAATTATAGGATTGTAAAGTATATAAACCAAACATTATTTTTAACTAAAAATGTAAATACTGAAGTGGATTGCTTACTCAAAATAAATTAATTTCTTTAACATTATGATATAGCACTTTTAACTTATAAATAATTATTATACAATATAATTAATGGTAAATTCTTAAAACAATTACATAAAAGACAACTAGCTGAGAAATATTCCTCATTGATTTAAAAACATATTTTTCAATAATCTTTATAACAAATTTTTTTTATTACATGTAGAAGAATTTAAGTTGAAGTCAAAAGTGAATTAAACTTATACAATAAATATTAAATACTTTAAAAAAAAGAACATATTATTGATTACTGTTTTAAATAAATCTATAACTTTTATTGAAGTTAAGTAAATAAGGTACATAAGAAAACCAGGATACAAAGTCTTGTATTGCAACCCTGCTAGTACATAGTTAATTAAACAAGTTAACAGCTAGCTTAGAATGGTAAAAATGTGTGTTGATATTATTTTTTTCCCAGGTTTTCCTGGAATTAGGCATCTAAGATTTGATGGGGATACTGTGATCAAATGACCTTCCTCATGCCCCTCCATGGAGAATGTTAGAGAAAGTTTTGATGTGTGAAAAATACAAATCAATAATATTTGAATGCAATTTAAACTCAAAACTTCCATGAAAGGCAAAGACATTATATTTGATATTAAACTGCTAACTCAAGGAAAATTCCATTCACTATCAAATATAGAATTGTTGATAAGATAATGTAATTTAAAAAATGTAGTGGTAAGATGAGCCATATAAGAATATTTCTAACTGCTTATATAAACATGCAAACAAAAAATAGTGATTTTTTTTTTTTTTTTTTTTTTGTTACACAGAAAAGGAAAATTTATATTTTTAATAAATTAAACTTATGTGTAAATATATAAAATTCCTTTAAAATATTTTTTAATAAATTATATTTCATCTAAAATTGCCTTGATACCTAAAAAAATTTAATTATTCACAAATTCAATGTGTCTAAGATCACATTTAAAAAAAAAAAAATTTTAATTAATTCTAACAATTAAAACTAAAAGAAAAAATAAATATTTTTCATTTAACATTTTATCAAAATCATCTTATTATTTAAATTTATGAAATGACTTCTCTTTAGGTTATACTGAGATTGAGTTTTAGACTCGATAATATAAAACACCAGTTTCTTTTATATTTACTTTATTAATGCATTATTCAGAAAATCAAAGTATCGCTTAAACATTTCAATTACTTCATTCTTTTACACTACTTTATAAATAACAAAACGTTTGCTGTAAAAAGAAACAGAGAAGAATGCATGTTCACTAATAATTATGACTGAATTAAAAATTAATTAAATTATTTGTATTTTAAATAACATTAGAAATATAGAAATAATCCTACGGCGTTTTTATATTATACCCTACATTCATTCTAAGTATTTTTCTATTACACAAAATTAATGTTCATTCTTCCATTAAAAAAAAGTAGTTGGTAACTTAGGTATAAAATTTTAAAGTTATGTGCCTGCAGCAGTTTTACAAACCTCCCATTTTAAACAAAGATGATTTTTGTTATATTTTCATTGTGTCATTGAACTGATGTATTCAGGCAGAAAATTAAGAGTCAGTTTTAATGTGAAAATATATATTTAAACAATCTGTATGCAAGAAGTAATGAAATTAAAGAGATAAACAAAAGCAAGAAAATTCTTGATCCCTAGTAACAGAAATATTAACAACAAAATTAACTAAGAAAATCCATATAACAGACAGTGTTTGTTAAGTAAATAAATAAATATTTCATTCTGACTTACATAATTACACTCATGGATAGGAAAGATGAAATCAATAATGCTGACATTTTTATAAAAAATAATAAATGTCACTACACACTTCCTAAAGCCATCTATGATTCAGTTTCATTTACTAGTATTGCAAATGAAACTGTTATTAGTAGCATTCATTTTAAATTGTTAAAATTGTATTAGTTTCTATTACATGCTAAACTACTGATTAAACGTAAATTATTTATCTTTGATTAAATCATTAAATAATATATTTGATCTATGTTGGATTTCTCAGCATTCTGCAGTTCTTTTTGAATGTAGTCTGTAAATTCTGCACTGCTTAATTATACTGAGTTCATTACTTTTTTGAGCCATTAAGCTAAAAAAATAATGCTTGTATGTGATCTTTATATTTTGCAGGTGAATGTACATCATTTAGTTTATTTGATGAAACATTAAGTGTAGTCTTTGCAGTTTGTTTATGTACTCCTGAGTTATAATGTTTGTTGATTAATGTAAACATAAAAGTATTTACATTATGGGTATTATATCTATATTGTACATTATGTTTATAATGTACCAATAATAATTATGTTATTATGAAACCAATAATACTATCTTTTCTGAAAATGTTGATAATAGCTATACATTTTTGCTCATGTATGATAATGTTATGTTTTAGGTAAATTTCATAAGAAAGCTACCTGTTGTGATGGATACCATGATTTGACTTCCAGAAAATTTTGACTCTTCACGTTTCACAACCTCCAGACCCCAAGATCACCATCAGTTCAAAAGTTTATGTATACATTTATATATATACATATTTCACTTTCTTGTAGCACAATAACTGCCATAATTTTGTGCCACTTTCAAATTGATACATAAAATATAACAACCCAAAATATCAGCCAAGGTCATTATTAATGGCCAAAATTGGACCATGGAAGTGGAAATGGTGGGGCTTTTTCGAAAAAACAAAATATTGCTATAACTTTCTTATTAAGTAAAATATAGAATTCATCTAAAGTTCCTGCTATTATCTGGATAAGGACCTAAAACTTATCTGAGTAAACTTAAAGTACTCAGTAAAAATAAAGTACTAATTATCTAAGTAAACATAAAGTACTAAGTTACTAAGTAAACTTATCTAAGTAGTTTTTTGATATCACCAACCATTGGCCCAGAAGGTGGGAAAAAAGGAGTTTTGAAGAAAAAAAAAATCATAACACCCTTAATAGGCACAGTATCAAATTGGTTTAAAGTGATTGTTAGTCCTCTAAACATTACCTAAACTTTTATTTGAAACAATTTTTCATTCAACCAGCCCTTACACATGGGCTGGTCACCCTTGTATAACATTTTGGTGCCCAAAACCAAAATTTTACTGGAATTATAAGAAGATTGGGCTTATTGTACACTAAATATGTGAAACTTTTTTTCACATGCAACCATTTTTGTATTGAGTAAATCTGAAGTTTTTCATAACTTTAAGATAGAAATCTTTTTTCTTCCCTACTTAAGACTTGTGAAATCTAGCTCCACCTTCTGGCAAGCCAAAAGGGATTTTTTTTTATTGCGTTTATTTTTATTTTTTGTTTTAGTTTTATGGAACAGTTTGTCTATAAGTGAAGATGCATATACATAAATAGTACTAGGTGTCTTGAAAAAATAAACAGTAAATACTAATCACCTATTTGTCTTGAAAATTTTGTTTAACAACGGCATATTAAATTATTGTACATGTGAATTTAATGTAATCTGTGAACTTAAATGATGTTATATGAAATATTATTTGTATATATGTTTTAAAATAGATGTAGCTGAACCCATAAGGTAGTAAATAAATAAATGAAAAAACAAAGTTGTATCGCAAATTACAACCTAATAACCTAATTAACCTAACCTAACCTAATAAGAGAATCAGTTAAAGACCACATTTATAATAGGAAGATCTCATCAACATATCAATGCTGGTTTATAA
>JAAAKQ030001802.1:0-10177 GCA_010016005.3 Zanna intricata | reverse complement strand
TTGCTAGCCAACCCAGCAGTAATGTATTAAATTATAATAAATCATTCATTAAAATCGAGTTTCATTAAAAAAAAAAAGATACTTTGTATCTGTTTCTTACTAATACTTGATATATATGTATAATGTATACTTAATACTTGATATCTAGCTGCTGGATTTTGTACTATAAGAATTTTCCCACAAAGTACCTATAATATCTTTGACAACTATAGCAATAGACTGTGCAGTATCAGTAATGCTTTATTATGTAGAAAGTTATTTTTAACAAATTATTTTTTGACATTATTTTAACAGTGTTTTTTCATAATTTGAGCAATGAATGAAAACCTACTTCATGTTTAATAACATTATTAATAGCGTCAATATGAAAGTTATTTTAATTATAAATATTTAAGTGTGTGTGTGTGTGTGTGTGTGTGTTTATTGTTGTTTCTATCTCATCCAGTGTAAATCCAACTGATGTAAAAAAAATAATCTAATGAAGATAAATTAATCAAATTGAAATCTAACATTCATTATTATCTAACAACAAAAATACATAAATATAAATTGTCATTAATCATTTACACATTAAATACACCAAAATGAATTGATGCTAGACTGTAAGAGTAGCATGTAATACTGTTAAGTGCTGCAAGTATGTGATTTCATTCTGTCTAATGTTGTCTTGTTTGTTTGTTATATAAGGATTATAGATTATTATTATATGAAGTTCAGAATAAATTAAAAAATAATTTTTATTTATGTAACTAATTACAATTATGAAAAATGTTAAGCAATTAAAATCAACTTAATATAACTAGTATAAATGACATGGCATTATAAATAAAAAAACCATAAATTTTAATGAATATCTCATGTTATTCTTACCTCCCATGCTTCAACTATTTTATATAATACTGTATATCTTGATTTTTTATAATCAGCAATTTTCAATATTTTTTCCTGGCTCGAATTTCCCTGAAAATAAAAAATAATAGTAAAGAAACCATAGAGATTTACATTCAAAATAAATACAACACTCTACAAGAATAAAATAAGGGTTTACAAAAAAGAATTACATTAAAAAAACATAGAAATAAATGATTTGCTATTAAGGATTTATAACAATTAATCTATTAAGTAAGTTAAAAGCAACTGCTATAAATGCTTTAAGAAAACAGTTAAAGAAAATATGATTATTAAAGAAAGAAAAGTTTTACTATTTCATACTTTATACATAACAGAGGAAGTGTATGTCGCCCTTCTTATTCTTTTGTATTCCTCTCTCTTCTCTCTCTTTATCTGTTTAGCTTCTGGATCTACCGCAAGGTATTACTTCAGAGGATGAATGAGGATGATGTGTATGAATGCGAATGAAGTGTAGTCTTGTACAATCTCATGAATACAATCTCTGACTTGTATTCCAGGCAGTGTTTTTTTTTTACATTCTTCACATCATTTTCTTTCAAATGACGTTTAATTCACAAAAAAAAAAATAATAGTTGCAATTTGTTTAATAAATTAAAATAAATTACAGTATATTTAAATAAAGGGAATTGCAACTAATTTTGGTAGACAACCCAGCAGTAATGTATTCAATTTTAGTAAATCATTCTTTTAAATTGAGTTTCATTAAAAAAAACAGATGCCTGCAGAAATCAGCTGCCGGATCTTGTACTATAGGGCAACATTATCGTGGAGCTTCTTCAGTTGCTCTAATGTTTTCAGATATTACATTCAGCTTACTTGTTGAGTCAACAGTCAAAAATCAACAGTAGGGAATTAGGAAATTTCAATACTTCTTAGACAGCAATATATCATTATTATTTGTTCAATAACACTGAAACATAAAAACTAGTTCTTTTATTATTATTATTATTATTATTTAGATGCCATTATTTTCAGAAGAAATATAAAAATGAATCGGACAGCTGATTAATATAAAGTACAAAAACAAAATTTCCCATCTAGTACAGAAATTTAGATCCGCGTACAAAGAAAAATAACTGACAACTCACTGCATAAATTAAAACAATAAAAATGTATGAACATTCTATTTTAAATGATTAATTTTGTTGTATTAAAAAGCTATAAACATTATCTTTAAAATATTACAAAAACTATAAATTTCCTTATGAACAAGCTTTGAGCTTATTTGGTGAATTATTAATCTAAATAAATAAATAAAGTATACTTTACCGATATGACTGAAACTTGATCTTCTTTCACATTTAATAACTTGCTCATAAATGTTATTAGCTGTTTATTTGCATCATCGTAATTTGTAGCAGTTACACTAAATGTTGCATATCTTTTGTCTATATCTGTAACAATCCACTAAACTGTTTAATAGTTTTCTTTTTAATATGTAAACAATAACATAATGAATCAGATCAGGTAGAACAAAAATCCTCTATGGCTTTCATCCGGAGATCCTGGTTCGAATCCCGGTCAGGCATGGCATTTTCACACACACTACACATCATTCATCTTCATCCTCTGATTAATACTTAACAGTGGCTCCAGAGGTTAAAAAAAAAGAAAAAACATAGAAAAAGGTAGCACAAAAAACTATAGTCAGCCGTACAACCAAGATAATTTTAGCTGATAGTATTTGTAAGTACAATAATGATTAAATAATTACAACTTCTGACTCATTTAAATGTTTAATTCATCCCATTCAATAGAACAATTTTTTCACTACTAATTCATATGTTTTAACATTAAGTTAAGGAAAATATATGTTGTGTTCAATCTTGCAAAATCAATAATCTGTTATTTAATCAAAAAGTGTCAAGCAAATAATTTTGTAATCAACACGGAAGAGAGAAACAACCAA
Source organism: Zanna intricata (assembly GCA_010016005.3). Classification (NCBI taxonomy): domain Eukaryota; kingdom Metazoa; phylum Arthropoda; class Insecta; order Hemiptera; family Fulgoridae; genus Zanna; species Zanna intricata. Next base: position 7,356 of record JAAAKQ030001802.1, on the reverse strand, counting down.
CTGTACTTCCACCTGAACCCGTTACCATCTTAGGGAACTAAGCAGAGATTATCTCTAAAGTAAAGACCGTTCCAAGGTAAACAATTTATTCTGAAAACTTAATTAATATTTTTCATTTCTCTTAAACTAAATACTTTATACTACTTCTCTATATAATCGCCACATGAATTAATAAAACATTTATCTTAGCGATACACCGCTTCAATATACCATCGTCATATTCTTCCACCGCCAGTCCATTTATCCACTGATTAATAGCATTTTTAAGTCACCCGTGAATTGCGTACCACTCAAAAATTCTTTCAATTTCCCAAACAAATAGTAATGAGAAGGAGCTAAGTCCGGACTACATGTTGGGTGATCGTAAATTTCCTAAAGTTCTCAGTAAACCAGGTGTCGGACCCGCAACATATGGACATGCATTGTTGTGCAGTAGGGCGACGCCGTTAGTCAGCCGGCTACGTCACAGATTTTGAATGGATTGAATGGATTTTGAATTCTACGCAATACTTACGTAGAATTTTCCAGTAGGTTTCTGCATTTACAGTCGTTCCACGGGCAAGAAATCAATCAGCAGTATCCCAAATCGATGCTACAAGACTGCCACCACCAGTTTGTGTCCAAATGGCTGCGGCTTGACCTTTGTTGGTCTGGTTGGTGATTGAGGATGATCCCATTCACTTGATTGCCGTTTTCTCTCTGGCGTGTAATACGAAATAAATATTTTGTTTATAATAATTTGTTAATAAAATTTTGTTAATATTTGTTAATTTTTTTTATTTTGTAAATAAATAATTTGTTTGTTTCATTGCCGGTAACAATTGAATTAAGGAACTCATTACCTTTTTCTGCACAGTGGATAAAAAATTTCAAAGCAGATCCCATTCGAATTTTTTTGTGACGTTCCGCTAAGACGTGCGTCACCCAACGTGTACAAACTTTTTTAAACCCTAAATGGCCTTTAACAATGCCTTCGATAACAGCTCTTGAAACATTATTAAAAAAAAGGGCCAGGTCGGAAATCATTGACCGACGATCTTTTCTGATCTCATCATGGATGCGCGATTAGACCTCGGTGATTATCGAGGACCTCCCCGAACGTTCTTCATAATGCACATGATTCTGTTATTTCTAAACCTCTCATACCATTTTCGGACGTTTCTTTACACATTACATTACCACCGTACACAGGAATCAACTGCGTATGAATTTCAGTCGGCGGTTTAAAAAATGTATGATACCATATTTTTCACAGTCGGCGGCAACATCGATTTTCCTATTCATTTTATAAAGTAATAACTCACACGTAATCAAAGATAATTTTTTTCAGCCTCCGGAAAATTACCGTTAAGTATTTACATCAGAGGATGAGATAAATGATTTGTAGTGTGTGTGTGAAAATGCTATGTCTGTCCGAATTTCGATCTTGGCACCTCTGGTTGAAAGGTCGAGACGCTACCACTCGCGCCACGGAGGGCGACGTAATCAAAGATACTACAACGCGACAACTTACAAACAATGCGTGTGTACATTACTAGCGAGGCCATGAACGACACAAGTTTGCCAATCTTAAGGAGAGAAATTTCTTAACGGTCTTTAGGCCTCAATATGAAGACATCAACACAGCAATATCCCAGCAATCAAAATCAAATCGTTTCTTAGAGTCATGAAACACTTATTTTATTATAGTTGGTTAACAAAATAAGATGCCTGTCACAGCTGCTATTATTTTGTAACTAATACTTTAAAAAAACCAATACATATAAAAATTTGTCTTTTCAGTTTTACATTATTTTTATTAAGAACTTGTTTAAAAAGCAAAAAAATGTGTCATTTATATTTTTAAAAAGTCATGGTTTTTTCACCCTCTTTTGTACATAAAATTTCTGAAGTCTTTAACTTCAACAAATTAATTCTGTAAAATATTTTAAAACATTCACTGATAAGTACATCATACACATATTTTAAAATAGTTTACAAACCAGTTTTATGAAAGTACTGAGCTTGGAAATTAGATGTACCCAAAAAAATAAGGTATAAAACCATGTTTTTCTGTAAATACAAATGACACATTTTTTGTTATTTAAATAAGTTCTTAAAAAAAAAATAGTATGTTCCGAATAAATTTTAATTTGGTGTATCTTATGGTGTTTTTAATACCTACTGGATACAACAATATAAAAAAGCTCAAACACAGGTGTCTTGTCTCTTTAAAAAATGTGTAAGTTAATTGCCATGTTAGATGAAGAATAATTTGCTTTCAGAGAATGATTGCGACAGGAGCAATTTTAACTCTCAGATTAATCGTGGAAGATTGGCAGAAGAAAATAAAATTTACATATTATTTAGTAATAACAAGTGGAATAAAAGTTTTAGTACTAAAAAATGAAATATAGAAAAAAAGGGTTATATTTTGGATAGGGTACAGGGATCAGCTAGTTACAATTACATTGCATGACCAACTAAAGCTTTTTGAAAAGCATGGAAAGAAGAGAAATAACTGTATGGTTTATTTTTTTCCTTTTTCTTTTTTTAAATAACAAAAAAATGTTAAAATCTTAAGCTGATATTGTTGTTTTAATTGAAACTAAATATAAATCAGAATAAACACTGAATAATAATGAGTGATTAATAATAGAGAAATTTAATTTGAAAATAGATCAAACAAAGGTAAGAAATACGTTGACATTAATAAATTATAACACAGGAAGAAAGTGGTGCATTAAATATTAAGATAAATAAAGTTATATGCCAGGAACTAGCAATTTTCTTATTTAGACACTAAAAATCACAAATAATGAATAAGGAATCTATTTTTTTTTTAAATAGTAAAAAGAAGGAGAAACTTAATGCAAAAAATTTATTTATTCCTATCAAAGATCTAAAATTAAAAAAAAAAAAATTATATAGAGCGGTAGTGAAATATGAATAATAATTGGAAACCCAAAAAAAGTACAGAATGGAAACTTTGAGATAAAATGGAAAATGTGAAGGCAAGTAGATTGTTGAAAATGAAAGCAGGCTGACTCGGTTAAAAATAAAAATATTTCAGAAAAATACAGTAATAATTAAAAAATAATTATTTTGGAAAAAGATGAAGATTTTTATACAAAAACAAATCAATAAATAACTCAAAAATTTTTGAAGTGTATGATTTATGTAAACTTACAGACAAATAACATATAAATTACAAGACTGTTTTAATTTATATAATGTCATTTTTATGTAATATCTTGTATGATCTTATTTTTATTGTATATTCTTATTCTTGACTGAACATGACGGATGAGGAGTTTTAAAAATTGTGGACTGTTCTTATAGCCAAGTATTTACAGCATACGTCAAAACAAACTCTTCATTTATACATTTGAATAAATAATTTGTCAATATTGTTTCCCTAAGTGGCTCTTAAGTTTTTGACTGGATTGTCAGTAATAATTATTTGTTCTGTACTCATTATAACAGCTATGCCATTCACTATATGGATATCCATTTACTAAAAAAAAGGGATTTTACCAGAAAATGTTTTAAATGATAAACAAGCCATTAATAAATAAAATTATTACTTGTATTGAGTAAAGTAATAAATTACTACTGTTAACACAATCATATGTTTAGGCATAGTTATTATTAAACACTGAAGTAACAATTAAATTTAAAGTCGAAGTAACTAACTACTGATATTTAAGAATTAAAAATAATATATAACATTAAATGAACATTACACGCCAAATATTTGTAATTTCCTTACTTATGCACTAAAAATCATATATGCAAATGTTAACTCATAACTTCAGTGGTAGGAATTGACCTTAAATCAGTCACAATCCATTTACATGTAACATAAATCATAAATCAGCCATTTTCAAAACTAACAAACACTTCATGCTATGTTTACAAGGAGAAGTGAGGAGTGAATTGATTTCCCATTACTTTCTTTACCAAGTTAAATATTATATGGGTACATATCGGTTTAACAAGCCTGTCAAAATACAAGTGATATGCCTAACATATAAATTCCTTCACTCTGTTCATTTTAAGGATGGTTGTGGATCCAACAATATAACTTCCAGGGAAACAACTCTTACTGTTACTTTATGTGTGATAAAGCCAATATCTGAGATGACAATAAGTTAAAAAATAGTTTTAATAAATAATGATTAAAAAGTAATTTTATTAATTTAAAATACAAGCAATATCGTATTTAACATATTAGCACAAAGAAAAAAATTAATAGTAATGTTATTTTCCTATAATAAACTCACTCATGCAGACTGGTAAACTAAAAATTATAACTGGTCCAAAGGAACAACACAAAATTCTCATCATGGGTCAGCAGGAAATAAGAAACACTGAACAAAACACCATGGAATCTCAAGGATATAGGCTCTACAAAGGTATATCTGGGAAGAGAGTGATGAAAAAAGTCGTACAGTTTGGAACAGGCTTTCTAGTGAGCCTCAAAATAATAAACTCCTTAAGAATTCAAATCACAATCACCAAGAATCTCAATACTGACCTTAAAAGTATCTAATAATTTCTGTACTATAAAATAAATACCCACACACCCATTAATAATAAAAATAATTCTCTAAAGGACTGCAAAGAAACAGAAACGTTCTGGGATCTAAATGACCTCTCTCTGTTTAGCCTCTGGAATCACCATAAGGTATTAATTTGGAGGATGAATGAGGATGATATGTATGAATGTGAATGAAGTCTTTTACAGTCTCAGGTTGACAACTACTGAAAAGTGTGGTTAATTGAAACCCAACCACCAAAGAATAGTACTCAAATCCATATAAAAGTGATTGCCTTTACTAGAATTTGAACTTTAAAACCCTTTATTTCGAAATCAGTTGATTAGCTTTGACAAATTTAACCATTAGACAAACCTACTTGTTTAACCAATCTAGTTGACCTGAACATCCCCACAAACCATGTTAAACAATGAATCAGACTTCAATGCTCAACTAGCCTGAGAAAGAAGATACCACGACATCATCAGAAAATGGCCTGCCCAAAAGAAAACGAACAGAGACTTGTCAATCTTTGCAGAAACCACAACCTAATCTCACAATTCACTTATTTCAAGTTGAAACCTCAAATCAAAATCTGGAAACACCCTGATTACACTAAAGGAGAATTGCAACTAGGCCATGTCTTCATGGACAAACACCACCACAAAGAAATTTATGACATAAAAGTCCTCCAAGGAGTAAACACAGGCTCAGATCACTATGTGGCCAAAATTTAAATTAAATTTACTCCAAATAAAGTGACAAAACCAAGCTGCTAAAACCAGAAGAAAAATGAACTCTACCCAACTAATCAAGGGTGAAAATTATCAAAAGCAACTGAAAAATAACAATCATGGATAAACTCAAAGATCAAACAATAACTTCAAACAAATCACACAAGAATTAGTCCCAATAAAATCCTGTAAAAAACATCAATGTTGGATCAGCAAATGTGACAAAATAGTGGAGAAAAGACATCAAGCATAACTATCTCACCAATCCCAAAAATCAGAACGTCCTTCCAAATCTAGTAAAAACAATGAAAATAAAAAAAAATGAAATAAAGGTCCACTCGAACCTTAAGAAGAATAAAAAACACCATAAAGACACACTGATATCAATAGAAAAAGAATTCAATAAAACACAGTCGAGAGTACAACAAAACCTTCAGAAACAGCTCCAAAAATATGAACTCCAACTCTATAAATAAAAAATGAAAATGGTAAATTGACCCATAAAAATACAGGCAACATGAAAATCCTAGCAAAATATTTTAAGAAATTCCAAAACAGAACTCAAGAGAACTCCTAAACATCAATGCCTCACTAACAACACCACCAGAAAACATTTGCCAGCCTCCGTGACACAAGTGGTAGCTTTTCGACCTTTCATCCGGAGATCCCAGGTTGGAATCCCAGCCAGGCATGGCATTTATCACATACGCTTCAATTCATTCATCTCATCCTCTGAAGATATACCAAACGGTGGTCCCGGAGGTTAAACAAAAAAAAAAAAAGAAAGAAAATATCAACCTTCCCTCAATAAAAGAAGTCTACCAAGCACTGAGTGAGATGAAGAATTACAAAGCAGCAGAAGATAAGACTTTTGTACAGATCTGGAAACATGCAGGAAGATCAGTAAAAATTGCCCTTCACCCAATAGCTTGTAAAAATCTCGATGAAAGAACTACCAGAACATTAGAAGCTACCTCATCCATTCACTACACAAAAAAAGGGAACCCTAACAATTATAGGAGAATCTTACTCCTAGACACAACATACAAAATTCTTTGAAAAATCATCCTTAACAGGATCAGTTCACAACTCAAGAAAGAATTAGGAATATGCCAGGGAGGTTTCAGACCTTGTAGGGCTGTCCAGACCAGATCATGAGTCTCAGGTTAATAATGGATTACAACAGAAAAAAAAAAGACAAGGTGATAACATTTGTAGATTTCAAAAAAGCTTATAACTTCATAAACAGACAATCTATACTGAAATTATAAGACACCTCAAACTACATACAAAACTAATAAACATGATAAAACTGATCCTCACAAACACTAAGTTGAAAGTAAAATTCAGAGACAAGCTCTCAGAACCATTGAAATCAAAACAGGACTGCACCAAGGCGATGGGCTCTCACTACTATTATTTAACTGTGCTCCAGAAATGGTAATGAGGGAATGGGTAAAAATATGTCTCCCAAAATAAAAGTAGGCCGAAAAATTAAAACAAACTGTCTCAGTTTTGTCAACAACTTGATACTGCTAACAAATGACATCAATAAAGCTAAATCACAGGTATTAGAAGTTCAAAACATTGCAAGTAAAATAAGCCTCAAAATGTCATTTGAAAAGACAGAAATTATGCCCCCAAAACCAACACGATTAATAGAAGTAAACATAATGGTAATAAAATCAAAATATTAAACTAATTCAAATACCTCGGATAAGTAACAACAAGCAACCTAAATAGAAAAGAACTTGATCCAAATAAGAAAAAACAAACTAGCTAAAGTTAAAAAATTAACCTGGTACACTTACAATAAAAAATGCTTACCAATAAAATGCTTACCAAAAATAAATCATTACCACACAATTATAAAATCAGAAGCCACTTATGCAGCAGAAACCCCTTCCACCTAAACGAACAATCAAAGACAGACTTCAGAAAACTGAAAGAAGAATTGGAAAAACCTGCATCAGTAAAAAGTATCAGAAAGACAGGGGCCAGTACAAGCAAACTGGAATTGAAGACAAAGTAGGAAAGATAGACATCTTGAAGGATACAGAGACCCAGACGGACGACAACAGGCGACCAGACGTAATAAAAGC
>JAAAKQ030001792.1:0-18932 GCA_010016005.3 Zanna intricata | reverse complement strand
TAACCACACTTCTCAGGAGTGGTCGACCTGAGATTGTACAAGACTACACTTCATTCACATTCGTACACATAATCCTCTGAAGAAATACCTTATGGTAGAACAGATAAACAGATGTGAGAGATCTCTAAATCTCTCAGATTTAGAGATCTGAACAGATAAAGGCTAAACAGATAAAGAGAGAGAGTCAAACAGTACACTAATAATGCACAAGAAGGTCGTCTCCTCTCATGACTCCCTTTCACTGCCTCCTGTGTTTTTTCAAAATTTTTGAGCGCTATACCAACGATCTGTAGCCTTTCAAAGCTAATGCTTTGTAATGACGCACTCACTGGACCAAGTCTCCCTTATTTCTACAACTGTTTTGTTTCATATCGAACTCTTCCCGCTTTACCAAAAATTTACCGCCTTTTCTTTTTTAAATTTTCTCCACACGTTACTGTGATCGGATTCCTTGCTGTAAAATTTACGATTCAATACCTGACCATGACCGTCTATTAGAACAGGTTCAAGTACCATCTAATTTGTACACGGTAATATTTAGTTCGTCTAATGCGGTCAATATCATTTCATGAATGTCTTTTTAAATTTCCTTATAGCCACCCACTTTGAATTTCGGTAATGAAAACTTACAATAAAGCACCATAGTCAAGCGTATATAAGAAATATTTCCTTTTTCTCATTCACATCTTTCAGTTTTATTCCACTCATGGTGACGGGTGTAGTTGTATTTGGGGTTCAGTTTCGCTAGTAAATCTAACCCCTTACCGGTAGATCTTCTACCGAAGATCTACTGTTCGGTAGATCTTCGCTACATGATATTTTAGAGAGCGCAGATAAAGCGTTTCACTATCGACGTTTTGTTATCCGAATGTGAAGTATAGTGATCTATATCGTACCGGTTTAACAACTTTTTAAACCGATGAGTCGTAAGACTCTACCAAAATCTGTTTAATGCGACTCTTTGGATGTTTATCTACAAAGGGGTGAGAGGGCTTTAGCGACTTCCATGCCCTTTTTTTTACCGGTAAGTCGATTTCGAGAAACAGTTTATCATCGTCGATAATTGATCTGGCATATGGAATCATTTCAACCAGAATCACTATATATAAATCGTTTATGATTTCAGCTCGATCCTACGGGTAGAGTAATTGCAACGAGGTTGATGATGAAGCTCCATGGCTGTTGTCGCTTTGACATCCATTTCCAGACTGATTCTAGTTTTGTGAGGATATACACGGTTATAGAGAGAAAAAACGATCCTCACAGTCTTATACCCTGACCTCGACACCCGTATATCAAAAGGCAGTTTTAAAAGATTTTGTATATCAATAACGAAATTAATGACACTTATTTTCCTTACGTCTTCTAACTGATCCATTAACATTCCTGATAAGAAAAGTAAAAAAAGAAATTAAATAATTAACTGAGAGAAAACTACTACGGAAACGTGAAACATCAGTGACTTGAATTCTCCATTTCGGGTCGGATATTGCATCTATCTTTTTTGTAAAGATTTTCTTTAAAACAAATTTGATTATACATTTTAAACAGACGTATGTAAAGACAACAAAGAAAATAACAAAACAGATACACCCATTTTATTTTAATTAATATACAATTCAATTAATCAATATACAAAAAAAAAAATTATGTTTCGCTAAATGTGATACCATTTCTTGAATAGCTTTTACGCGAACATTATAGATCTGTAAATAAAGTTTTTTATCAGCTTTAGTTTTAAATAAATTACGTTTAAAAAAAAATTTAGGTAAAATGTAATTAAAATCTGTAAAATTTATAATTCTTCATGGTCACAGATGTTTTAGAATGATTTTGCTGATGCTTTTTTTTATAGATACCTCAATTACGTCTCCGAGGTTGTCCGGTATAAATCCAGATGTACGTGGAGGAAATGCATTTTCATAGACATATTACATCCCATACTCTGCATGAAGTAAGAAGTTGATTAACAATATCGTGGTAATTGTCGGATTTTTGTTTGCCGAAAAAAATCTTTTGCAAACATCTTTAATGAAGCCGAAGCTGCACTTTCTACTTATGTCATGTTATGTAATATTGACTTAAAAACATCATCTTTGACCAACTCTCTTATTTGAGAACCAACAAATACTCCTTCTTTAATTTTTCTTTCACTTACATTCGGAAATTTTTGACTAATGTACAAAAATCCGGGACTATCCTTCTTCATTGCTTTTACAAAATTTTTCATTAATACTAGCTTAATATGGAGGGGGGTAAAAATATTTTTTGGATTCAACTACGGGCTCGTGAATAATATTTTTCCCATTTGGAGTTAAGTTGTCTCGCTTCTTCCACTCTTTAACATAATGTAACATAATGTTTATCCCTAGCTCGGCTGTCTCATTCACAAAGAAAAGACACATGTGCTTAGTATAACCTAACTGCTTGCCTAACAAAATAGCTGTAACTTTAAAATAATCACATATGTTCCAGTTATTTTTTTTATAATTTATTTTTTCAAGAACGCCTTGACTACATCGTATGACTCTTTCAAATTAATACCATAAGCAACTAGTATCGAAGGATATTTGTTACTGTTGTGTAGTAGAACCACTTTGTTTAAACTATACTTGGACGAATCTATGAAAAGGCCCAGTCCTCAGGTTTATGAACTTGTCCTAAGTTCAACATGAGCTCATCAATATTTGTGCAATAAACCAAATTATTTTTATCAATAGTACTAAGAAAGTTCTTTTTGTCGGTTTCAAAAGCCCGAAATTTTTGTATTTTTTAATATTAAATTCCAATCTTGTAGTCTTGATCCCAATATTTCAGCTTGATTTTTTGATAAATTTAAATCTCTAACCAAGTCATTTAACCTTGTGAGATAAGATATGGTTCATTGGAAGATAATTCAAAATAAAAATCATTATTGTCTTCTTCAGTACTGCCTGATTCCTCATTGCTGCTTTCGAAACATACATTTAAAGATGGATCAGAACTGGTATAATTTCACTGTGAGGTACGGGACTGATTACAGATTGCAGTGAAGGATATTTTACAGTATGTTTAGATTTTTTAGAAATTCCAGACATACTTGGTAAACAAAAATAACAATCTGTTACATGATCTTTTGGTTCACACCAAACCATTGGTGCTATAGGTATTGGCTTTGCCAATGGCAAAGCCTTCCGTGTATCTTTCACCTATGCTCTTTAATATACAGAACAATTAGTGCACACTATATGAGAAGCCCATGTCTTATCCTAACAATTTTACCAATTTTACACTGAAACTACAAATGATATGTTTATTTTTTATTAAAGGTGTAATGTGTTTCTATTTTACAGTTAACTCATCTCACATACATAACAAAAGGCATTCACATCATTTACACAATTTCACCCATTATAATGCTGCACTGTTAACAAACTGAAGACCGAACAAAATTCATTCCTAAACCCAGTGCTTAATACAAACAACACAGCTGTGTTTGCAGCTACATGTTTTGACCTGCATAGACATGATACTGTTGTCCATCAAGCCTCAGACATCAATATTAGATTTGATGTCTTAATCTGTGACTGTGATATGATTCAATTCTTTTTCTATTATTGTTTATTTATAACTTAGAAATTCAGTTAAGCAATAAAAAATGGGATAAAAAAATACAATATAGGAATTTAAATGCTAACTATATGTTGAAATATGAAAAAGATCCTTTAATTACAATTTCAAACTTTTTAAAAAATGGTGGATGATAGAATGATTCTAAGTTCATATTAGTTCTTAGCATCTAAAACAGGTTAAAATCATGTATCGCATGTTAGGAAACAAACAATATGTTTATCAGTGTTAGTATTCGAGTTTATATTTTCACATTACATTTATATTCTGTTTTTTCTTTTTTGTAACTGTAACCAACTCATGGAAAAATCCCTATATACATAATGTACACACAAATTACGTTTGCGAAATTAGGTAGGCAAGATAAAAAATTTTATTTTATTCTACTATAATCATGATCATGGACTGTGAGAACTTTTTTTTTGTTTTCGGGATTTTCATCGACTTTATTAAGTATTTTACATTTTTTAGTTAAGCTGCAATGTTGGTACGTAAGAGTGTGAGTTTTTTTCTCAAGTATATACGATTATGTTATAAGGTGATAAACATTTCTTAAACTGATGAATGGAAACATTGTTGTATGTAGTACGTCTGACACTGTACGCAGTTGTACATGTGACGGTATCATCAGAAAGACTGCTTTTTTAAATCATTACCTCTGCTTTCGTATCGTACCTCAGATCTATAGCAGTTGACAATCTAGAAATTCTCTTTGCAATATTGTTTCGTTCTTATCGAAATCGAGAATTTTTTACATCTTGCCACGTAACCCTACAAGTTCACGAATAGCATTCCCATTAATCTCATATTTGAATTTGCCGAGTTTTTTCTTGTTTGTGTAACTATAACTGCCTAATATAAAGTATCGAACCGGTTAATGCTTTGTACAATATCATCGGAAACGATATCTGTCAAAACATATTTCATTAAGCTATCCGTATAGGTAACTAAAAGCTTTAAATTATGACCGTTTTTTTCCAACACGTAATCATAATGGAATAAGTATATTATCATTTGTAAAATGATAATATACTTATATATATATTATCACAAAGTAGATCAGTCGATTTAAAAATATTTCTGTTTTCTTCAGACTCACCCCGACAATATCCGTGTTGTATCTGTACCAACCCTTGACTCTCGGTTTCGTCATAACCTCATCTAGCTTACTGTCATTAGTCACTACTTGAAACTATTCCGTTTCATACGTACTCTAAGGACTTGCCGTAAATCGTATTGTTATTAATTTAAAATGTTCTTTTCAGGGTTGTTTTGGACTTGTAACCTTTTATCAGCATAAAATTGGATGTATGGCTGTAACCAAGGCGACTTGGAAAATTCCAGGATTCAGTGAATATTTTTCAGTATCAAACCAATTTTTTTTGTATAGTTTCAGATTCCAAAATGAAGTACAAATTTTTGCTTGTCAAACAATGTCGACATTCACTTTTTGTTGGTCTTCACGTTTTGTTGTAAAGAGATACCATATCGTCAATCGATATTTTACGTTTATGTGCAGTGGATAGTCCTTGTAACGATGAAGCAATTCTTCTGGCTACTCAAGATCCACTGTGTAGCCCTTATCCCCACGATCTTAATAATTATTATTTTTTTGAAAAAAAATTTTTTTTCTATTTATGTTTACTGGGTAATCCATTGTTTGGGTCCTTTTTTTCCCCGAATTGAATTGAATTATTTCGTTCGCTAAAGTTAATTTTTCAGCAGTACTTTACTTTTGAAAAAATTATTTTTTACTTTTCAATACGATGTTTGGATATCAAAAAGTATGTTTATGAAAATTTTTTTTATTTAGTAAATTTGTATTATATATATATTTTTTTTAACCTCCGGAACCATAGTTAAGTATTACATCAGAGGATGAAGATGAATGATGTGTAGCGTGTGTGAAATGCCTGAACGGGATTCGAAAGTGGGACCTCCGGATGAAAGGCCGAGACGCTACCACTCGCGCCACGGAGGCCGGCTTACTCTTTCTCTATCTGTTTAGCCTCCGGAACTACCGTAATCTATTACTTCAAAGGACGAATGAGGATGATATGTATGATTGTAAATGAAGGTAGTCTTGTAAAATCTCAGATCGACCACTCCTGCCAGTGTACAAGACTACACTTCATAACTTTTAATTAATATGATTAATTACATTTAAATTTTACATACCGAAACCCTGGGAGCGTGAATGCCGTGGAACGGAGGTGAGTTAAAGATAAACATAAAACATAAAGATAAACCTGTATCTATAATTCGCTGTACACCATTGGTCTTATGAAACTACGTCCTGCAATATCACACTGCCAATATTTGAGTTTGTATTCCAAGAATCGCTTGAAATTTTCTTAAAGATAAAGTTATATTGTGGATTAGGAGATTGAATTTATTAAAATTCTTAAACAATCAAACGAGTGGGTGAGAATATATGAAAATTTTGAACGGGATTGAATTTTATGCAATATTTATTGGTTTTAACTTATTAAAATAAAACAATATTGAAAATAAGACGAGTGATTCAGTATTGAAAATGAATTAAAAAGTACCTGCACTTCCCTAATGTTTACTAACATAAAATTTTCTAACTTTTAACTCGTTAAATGTGGATTAGTATTATAGCATTTTTTTTTTCTAAATAATGATAAATAAAAAAGGAAACAGGTTAAAAGTGATTTACAGGCTTTTTTTTTTCGTAGAAGGAGGAAAAAGCTCTACCAGCCGACATCTGCTCGCACAGATGACAGTGTGGGGCTCTCACCCACTAAAATACCTCCCCCCTTCCCATCACAGGGGCGGCTGGAATCACCTCTCGGCATAACATCAGCCAGCCCTGGGTGTTATGGCAACAGATTACCCCTGCCTGCTACCCTTCCGTTTGTGCTCCTGCAGTGGAGCCCCCTTTGGAGAATTTTACAGGCTTAGGAATTAATAAACTTCTTAAATAAAGATTTCTTTTTTTTGTTAATTAATGCTTTAGTCAGCCGATTTCAACATTTCTGTCTAATTAATATATTATATTAATATTAATATATTATTTATATATTATATTATCAATTAATATATAATAATTTTTGTCTAATTAATATAATTATTTTCAATTATTGTCAGAGAAATCAAAGATTTTAATAATTGATTTTCTTTTTTAAATATCCTTGAATGTTTTGCTATGTAAACTTTTAAATTATGCCTTTTGGTGAATTTAAGGAAGGTAACTTAGTATAAAATTTATGTTACAAATCCTGCTTTTTCTCTTGATCCTAAGGTATTTCAGATATTTTTGGGTTAAAATTATCCAGATTCAGGATGATTCAGAATAGATGGGAAATAATTTGGGAATAATTCAGAACTTGAAAAAAGAAAAACAGTTCATACAAACGTAGATCTGAAAACGCTTTGTTATCGAGTATGACTAGTAAAAAATTTCGTCCGGATTTTAGTTTTGTTTTAGTCTGTTGAAATAAGGTCATACTGAAATTTTTAAGGCGTTATATAAGATCGTTATAGAAGAACGTTATATAAGACCATTATATAAACTTCATAATTTCTTATTCTTTTGTTCTAAAAAAAATGAATAATATAGGCTAAATAAATTGTATCTTGGGTAACTTTAATATTTGATATTTAACGTAAAACAGAAAACTTCGGTGACGAAAAACAATATTTTTTAGACTTGAAGTACAGTAGTATTTTAATTTTTCAGAGGTTTAATAAGTTTATTGTATTAAAAACTGCTGTTTTTAATATACAAATTCAAAACATTTTTCTGTAAAGTTTTGTTCTGTTTTGTGTTTGATAATAAAAATGAATTTTTTGTTTTTCACAGATTTATTACGTCAATTTTCATAGATTTCAACTTTCTACAAGTTATGGTGATAAAATTTACGCATTTATTAGTCATTTAACAAAGTTATTTTACTTCAAACCTAATAAAAACTTGTTTTTCATTCCCGATTTTTTCTGTTTTACGTTGGATATCATTAAAACTACGAATGATACACTTCTGGGACATATTTTATTCTTTTTTCAGGTAAAAAAGCATAAGAAATCATCAAGTTTTTTCTTATATAATGCCTTAAAATTTCAGTACGACCTCATTTCACTGGGGTAACTAAAATCAGGCCAAAATATTTTGCTTGCCGTAACTCCATAACAAAGCATTTTCAGGCTTAAATTTATATGATTTGTTTTCCTTATTTCGAGTTCCCAAATTACTTCAATTTCCGTCTGAATCAGCCTGTATATTCTCGTTAACATTTTTAACGATTTCCTTAAAATTATCATCTACTGAATTATTGTACAATTTCTCATTTAACATACATTTTTATTAACATGGATTATTATTTCTCCGGATTTTCATTTTAGAATCCGTATATCAGTATAAAACTCTATTTTTAACATCTAAAAATCCAAAACTTCTAAGTTTTCAGAATTTTTAGATAAAAAACTAATGGTTTAACTTCCTTTATTCTAATTAAACCACATTGAAGACTAAAATAATTTTTATCAATAACAAATTATTAAAATAAAGAAAAAAAATTACCAAGAAAGGAAATGACATTTCCTTATGATAATAATTATATAAAAAAGAAATATATTCTGCTTATATTCTCAAACTGGTTAATTACAGAGTAAACAGTACAGATACAATATGACAGATATACCATCCATCTTGAGGATATTCAATCTTTTTTTCCTTTCAATTGCATTTATCTTTCTATATATAATTTTAATAAATGCCTATCCCTTAGTAGATGACACGGATGAGCAAATATCGATACTCGATGGTGAGTAAGTATTCAATTATTTTTATGTTCGATATATCAACTGACAATTCATGTATTCATAGTGTCTTAGGAGGAACTGCCAAACTTGAGAAACTGGTTCAGAAAATCAAAATTAAAAAAAGGAATATGTGTAGAATTACAAGATCGTAATGTAACAAAAATATAATTAATAAGTACAAATTTGAAAAAAAAATAAAGTGATCATCAATTTTTTTATTAAAAATAAAATTACTGTTTATTAGGAAATAATAATACAACTGTGTATTCAAAAACTGTTTATTAATTAACTTCAAAGACTATAATTTGATTAAAAAAAAAATGTTATTACACTATACCAAATGAAAGGTAGTGACAAAAAGAAAATTTACTTAAAAACACTTTAGAAAAATTTACTTCTTGTGACAGTAAAATCTACTGTCGTTTACTTGAGAATGTTCTTAAAACAGTATTTACAAATATACAGCTTCTGAGGGCAGCTTTCACAGAAGGTTGCGACTTTTTCAAATTTTTTTCTGCCTTATGTCCTCCTGTACTTACAGTTTTTTGGTAACAAATTTTGCAGTTCTTCCTTGCTTGCTTTTCTTTTCCTTCACCGATGAAGTTTGTTGATTTAGCAAAGTAGTGGTGGCCAATTTCTTGTACAGGATCCACAACTTCTTCTTGTAGGGGTAGGAGTGAATACACTATTTTTACCCTAGATGTAGTAATAGCATAAACATTTTTTCTTCCACCATGAACAGTAATGCCTTTAGCTTCCTTATATGCCAGCCAAGCATTCACTACTGTTGTTCCAAAGAGCAATTCCTCAACTGCCTCGTAATACCAGCGCATTGATTTACTGACTACAGCACTAAAGGAGGACATTTGGGCCGGCCTCCGTGGCGCGATTGGTAGCGTCTCGGCCTTTCATCCGGAGGTCCCGGGTTTGAATCCCGGTCAGGCATGGAATTTTTCACACACGCTACACATCATTCATCTTCATCCTCTGATGTAATACTTAACTGTGGTTCCGGAGGTTAAAGACAAAAAAAAATGAGGACATTTGGTCCGATAGATCGATCCCCAATTTGGCTTTGTTATACTCTCATTCAATCACCCTGTATTGTTTTTTTTTCAGTTTACACAAAATCTACAGAACAATTTGGTAGACAAGAATTTTTCTTCTCTTTTTTCGAACCATTTTGTGTACACTGCCCAGTATGATATTCCAAACACTTCATTTCTCCTGGCTTTACGGACTGACCTGGAGGAATGGTCTTTGTTAATGGGGTAGCCATGCACGGTTACTAGTTACTGTACCAACAAGATAGGTATTTCGGGCCAAAAGCATGTTAGCTAGATTTAAAGATGTGTAAAAATTGTCAATATACAGAATATTCCCCTTTTCTAAACAGTCAACCATTAGATCCATTATAGCTGACGTCGGTAACGTCCTACTTTCATAGTGCCTGTTCCCTTCGCCATGTACACTTTTACTTTCAAAGTACAACCTGTGATGTCATAGATCTTGTTATGGGTTTTCTGTGGGAGGTATTGCTTGAAGATTAGACGATCTCTGAAGGGAATGCTTTTCTCTACAATCAGATCCTCACCAGTTTTCTTCGCTTTAAAAAAGTGGTTAATTTGAGAAATAAGTGGCAAAATCTTAGGCAAACGTCTTTCTTGATCAAAATTTTCGTTGTTATTAAAGTATCAGAATCGTAATAGCAGCTAAAATCTATTTCTGCTCATAATTATGTAACCTGGTCAATGGGACTAAGCCCATGTACAAAATAAGGCCAAGAAAGATTTTCATCTCTTCGACATTTGTTACCCACCATTTTGTAAGTCTGCTACTGCGATTTAATCTGATTTTTGCCAATACTTGGGCTGCATTTCATTTCAACGACCATTAGCTAAAGTATGTCAATATCAAAGTAGGCATAACAATAATCAATTGGTTTTGCTGTCCTTGGTAAATTGAAATTAAATGACGAATTACCATTAAAAGCAATATTCTTTGATTGCTCTTAAAAGTTTGCCAGTTTTCATTCTCTACATTTTTCATTCTTGCCTTCTCGGTTTTATTCAGCTTCTTGAATCTTTCACTTAAATTAATAGTAAATCATTATTTTCTACATTATCCATATGCACACTGTAATTCAAATCTTCATTCACATTTAAATTTTCTGTCCCAGCATTCTCACTCCCATTTATAATTTCATACATCCCTTCTTCATTCATCTCCATATTATCAGCAAACATACCTTCATCATAACTGGTTGAAACTGATGCATCACTAGAAGAATGATTCTGATACACAGGATCATTGTCAGTATCCTTGGCATTGCTGTCGATGTTGCTGCCCAATCCATCTTCACTCTCACTCGCATTCTATCGGTCAGGTTCTCTAGACATGGGTAATTCTAAAAACCTTTGTGTTTCACTAAAGGTCATCATTTACGATATCATCACTTATTTTTAGATAAACACGAATAAGGAAAATTAGAAACAAAATAGAGACGGCGTGACTGATTGTAACACTGGCTACTGTACAGACTGCTTTGTAATGGGGATAGCTGTGGTGGGAAACAGTTGCAATAATGACTGCCTCACGCAACCGACGCATGCAAAAGCATAGAAGAGGGGAAGTAAAGGAGGGAAACAGGTGAAAAAATGAAGTATAGATATTGATCCGATCGGGTAAGCGAGAAATTTTAAAATGCAAATATTGTTAAAAAATATTTTTTCCGACTCGATCAGTCCAGAATTAATCCCACCCATATTTTTAATATTTTTTTTATAAATCATCTTAATTAACCGTTACAAACTCACTTAAAACAAAATCACACCGAAATAATGCAGGCAAACAGTTGGCACTGCAGAGTATATCGCAAAATCAGGCATGGCAGTTAACTTGTTAATGTACAGCATTCACTTGTCCGATATATTCCATTCCTTCTTATTTAATACTATTTTTATGGTTTTCTTACAGAAAATTACTTACAAATATGATGCGTTAAATCTTAGAATAAATTTTGAACAATTAATTACCTTTTCCTCAGTAAGAGCTCTAATGTTGCTCTAATTAATAGAAAAAGATAAAACACCACAATTTAGTTGCAATTATTAACTTAATCAAACAAAAAAGATAAAACCTTATCAAGTAAAAGTAAAACTAAACGCACATCGACATTTTATAATGCAATCTTGTATCAACTATCAATCTATCCTAAATTTGTATAAATATTCAGTCATTGAGTAGATATCTTCTAATTCTTGTTATTCATTTGTTTTTTGACATTTTTAATATCAATCCATCACCCCAAAATGGAGATGCCCACACTAGGGATAAATCCAGCTGCAGTCGGATCACCCCTAATGCAACTATTCTGGTTGCATTTAACCCATATACACGAATACCATGTGGTATTCGTGAGGATAGTGTTAACTGACACGTAACACTATGTGGTATTCGTGAGGAATTGTTAAGTGAAATTAACAATTCTCTTCTTTCCTAACCGTTTTAAGAAATTTTTTACAACATGGCAATACTTGTAACAAGTAAGTTCATAATTACCAACCTTTTAGAAAATTGTTGAAAGATTTATCGTTTGAAGCGATGAGTATACTTCCAACAACAGCGTTGTCAGATTTTCCTGAGCATTGTCATATTACCATCCCTTACTGTATTCTACCTGTCTGCCCTTTTTTTTATCGTGATAAGAAAATGATTACTGTACGTTAAACCACTTTAAATTATTTAGACTATATTTTGGCAAAATACATACTGCAGAGTAAGACGTAAAGTATAGCCGTAAATTAAGCAATTGACATTAAAGTTTGAACTTGAAATAAAATAATACTGTCGAAATTTACTTTACCCTGTAAATGAACGTAAAAATACATCTGATTCGCCAAAACCAACGGTAAATTTTCCCTCAGGCAAAAGAAATTCAATATCGTTGACACGTTATTGATACGTTGACAAGTTATCGTGGACTTGTTAACCTATTCGAAACTATTCCTTGCATAAACACTGGTAAATACAATCGATTTCATGATTATTGGTTAAATATTTCTTAACCTGTAAAACAAAACGCTCCCCAACACACACAAACGCGCGCGCGCGCGCGCAATCACGCACACACACACACACACACACATACATACAAAAGCACACAGATATATGCAAAATTTGGAAAAATACAAATACACGTGTGAGAATGCTCTTGAAATTGTATTCATTCTCTTGCTTTTACTATATTAAAATTATTTGTTTATATATTTTACAGATAATACTGATTTTCGAGTGATTAGAAGTTACAACTGTCGCAGATGTGACCCTCAGAAACAGTTACTCTTGAATCGAACCTTTAAAATAGGAACAACTGAAAATATTGGTATTGGAGCTAAAATTAATAAAATGGGAAATATCGGTTCAAATAAATTTCTAGGATTTAAAAGTTTTAATAACGGATCTTCAAAAGATAAGGATAAAGATATCTATGAGATCGGTACTATTAGCAATATTCTTACTGGAGCTAATGTTAATAAAACGGGAAGTATTGGCAATAATATTATGGTAGGGTATGGAAATAACAGTAATAATAGTAGTGGTTCTATTAAAGGTAATTTCATATTTGGTACCATGAAAAATATTGCCAGAAATAGTAATATAACCGATATGGGAAAGGTAGGTGGTATGATAATTCAAGGATACAACCAAGTAAAAAATAAAAAAGGACCTAAAACATAAAAGCGACCTATTCTATTAGAAATCAAATTAATAGAAAAAATCTAACGACTACTAGGTACAACTAGTAATTTGCAGTTTATTATTATTATTTTTTTTTTGTAAATTACATTACCTGTTAATATAATACATTAAAGATATAAGATTTTAACAAAACCTATCAATTTCTTTATTTTTCAAATCAGAAGTCAAATTGATTAAGCATAAAATAAATGTCTACAATTGAGATTAGGTATAGAAAATATAAATGGAAGAAATGAGTCAATAATTATAATTTAAACACTTCACACTATTATATTTAAACATCATATGATTATATTACTCCTAATATTTATAACTTAATACCTGATGATATCAGGAAACCTGGACTTTATTCTGCGAGAAAAAGATCTTTTTGGATAGAATATTTGAGGTGGATGATGCAGAGCGTTTCTTCTTGTCAATTGACCAATTGCTATGCTTGAGTTTAGATGGTTTGTGACTTTATTTCAACTGACATATGTTAATCACTCTGGCTTTTTATGTTGTTTAATATATGCGTTGTACAACTGATATAATTGTATCAATCGTGATATGTATATATTTATCTGCATATACTTATTGTAAGTTACTTTAAAAAAATATTGTTCTACTACAAAAAAAATAAAAATAAAAGAATTGCTTATAATAAATTTTCTGTTTTAAATATAAAAATGTTTCTTTTAATCGATAGCTGTTGATTATTTGATTTCCTTTGTTAATTACTGATCAGGATCTAAATTGTTTATAAAGTGTTGAAATACAGGCTTATTTCTTACAAATCCTTTAACTAGATAATAGTTTATCCCAGTGATTTAGATCCAATTTATGAATCCAATAAACAATGTAAGTAAGTGAACTTGATTAGTTCATCCTTAGAAATTACATATTTTTCATGTAATTATTATTATTACCGTTATATTTTTTCCTTTTGATTGACACCATACAGCATACTTATTTTATGCTGACTGATACTACGTACAATAAAAGTATAGTACAATAATTAATATGGTTTGTTTTGGTTTCCTTGCATTGGCGTGGTGTTTGTGGAGTGGGGGAACTCCAGTGGGTGGTGTGTGACTAGCCTTACAACTAGCTGGACATGCAGAACAGCTACGCTTTCATGAACTTGTATGTATGTTTATCATCATGTAATAAATAATTCATTAATAAAACAGTATTCAATTTTCAACCTGTGTTTCATATTAATAAATAGTGTTAAATTCGATATTCGTAATTGTGTATACTTGTTACATTCCGGGATATGAACTCTGTGATACAGTCCACTATATAACAAATCTTGGTTGGTTAATACACCAACCAAGATTTATAATCATATTTTTGTGCAAAACAGGTTAATTTACTATTGGATTTTTTATTTAATTTTACCAGGAATATTGTTTCAATTTTATCTTATTTTTTAGTTTTGCTTATGATTGTTATATATTTTTTTTAATATCTTTGATTTTAAAACTATTTTTTGTACCATTTTTATAGTTAGATTCATCGATGAAAATAAACGCTTAAATAAAGAAAACCAAAAAAAGGGAAAATAAGAAAATTGAACAATCTTTGTCAGACGAATCCATGTTATTAAGGAACTGAAATAATCTAATAGTTTATAATGGCATATATTAATAAGAAAAAACCTATAAAGATAAAGAAAAATGTATTATAATTCCCAATATTTCCTCCCCCTCGCGGCTTCGCCTGCGCTATATAGTTACTTTTCCTGTCGCGGACAGGGACAGGAAATATTTAGCCGGTCATGACTCGCTTCTTATTATCGCTCAGTTACTCAGTTGTTATTATCGCAAATACAGTAACAATGCCAGTGACTGTACTGGTTGGGACACCTACTTTTGTTTAACCTCCGGAACCACAATTAAGTATATCTTCAGAGGGATGAGATGAATGAATTGTAGCCGTGTGTGAAAAATGCCATGCCTGACCGGGATTCGAACCCGGGACCTCCGGATGAAAGGTCGAGACGCTACCACTCGGCCACGGAGGCCGGTTGGGACACCTACTTAACCATACAAAGTCGCACTCCAAAAATTTGTAAAAATTGTATTTGCAGAATTTGTATACATGCTGAGGTTTCCAAACATTTTCCACTAATTAAATTTTTTCTTCATTTGTTAACGAGCGAACGGCATTGCTTTGAAGTTACCAATATCGTAAATAATTTTCCTTACTTGGTTGCAATCGGAGGATTGCTGGAGCTGGGGCTGGAATAACTGTGCTTGTATTAGGGACATCGGAAAAAGCTTTAATGTTAGTACTGCTGACTACAGCACTAACAAGTCTATTTACACTTGTCTTTTGGAAAAAAGTTCTGAATAGAAGCTGGTCTCTTCATTATTAACGCGTTTCACTTACGATTAAAAACAATAAATTAATACAAAAATTTAGCATTTAAACTAAAAACACCACTATACTTCAATTCTCTATAATATAAGCACGAACCAAACATCAACAACAAACAATGCCTGCCGCTGTCAACACTGTGCGTCAGTGAGCGCCTCTAGCGGCGACCATAAGTATCACTAGGGTATAGCTTTTCAGGGTTCCAGCTGGTTGACGGAGCAAGTTTTCTTAGTTTCACAGAAGCAAATATATGTTGCAAAATCGAGATTTGAACCCATGAGCATCGAGTCATATAAAACCAGTACTCTACCGACTGATCTACCATAGCTTGCAAGACAATATATTTTCAAGGAAAGATAATGTATCGCATTCTACTATGTATCACTTTCCACTGGCATCTGCATGAAACAAGCAAACTCGTACTATTTCTGTCATTCAGCTGGAACACTGAAAATCTAGACTCTTCTATAAGGATCAGGTGAACCAACCCTCTTCCCCCAACGCATTTATGCATGTGCCGAACGCCACACCTGTACTTTAAAGTTATTAACGATTAATTAAACTTAGTCAAGTTAGCTTAATAATATTTAAAAATTGTTATATTTCTTCTGATTTGGGGGGGCAGGGCCCCCTGGGCCTCCCTTATATTCGCTCTTGCTACTAACACTGATAGACAAAAAAAAATTTTTTTATGTTTCTGTAAGTGTGATATTATTTCTTGAATTTATTTTTACCGTACATTATAGATCTGTAAATAAAATTTTTCTACCACATATTTAAATAAACTACTTTAAAAAAAAAATTAAGGCAAAATATAGTTAAAATCTGTAAAATTTACAATTTTGTGTGACCATACCTGTGTTAGAATAATTTCGTTGATGTTTTTCTTTTGTAGCTTCAGGCACAAAGTAATGTCCAAAAGTATTAGGCTAGCATGTTATTATTCTGTTTCGCTTTACAGTGGCTTCCATCATCGAAATGTCTTGGTGGAAACGTTCACCGTGTTCGTACTTAACGTCTGGGGTTGTCTAGGAAAAAATCCAGATGTGACAGGAGGAAATATATTTTCAAAGACATATTACATTCCATAGCTTTGTGTAAAATAGCAAGTTGATTAAAAATATAGGGTAATTTCAAATTTCTTCCAACTGAAGCCCAAGGTTCACTTTCTTCATTATTTAGTATTGAGTTAAATATCATCGTCGAGCAACTCTCTTATTTGAGGGCAACAAATATTTCTTCTTTAATTTTTCCTTCTCTTACAATTGGTAATTTCTGCCTGATGTAAAAAAAATCCGGGACTATCCTTCTTCATTGCTTTTACAAAATTTTTCATTAGTCCTAACTTGATATGAGGAGGAGGTAAAAATATTTTTTTGGGTTCAACTAAGGGCTCATGAATAATATTTTTCCCATTTGGAGTTAAATTGTCTTGTTTCTTCCACTCATATAATGTTTAGTTAAAACACACATTCTTAGTATAGTTTAACTGCATGCCTAACAAAATAACTTTCAAATAACCATATATGTTCCAGCTATTTTTTTTATAATTTATTTTTTCAAGAACGCCTTGACCACATCTTATGTCTCTTTCAAATTAATACCATAAGCGATTGGTGTTGAAGGATATTTGTTACTATTGTGTAATAGAACCACTTTTAAATTATACTTGGACGAATCTATGAAAAGGCACCAGTCTTCAGGTTTATGAACTTGTCCTAAGTGCAACATAAGCCCATCAATATTTATGTAATAAACCAAATTATTTTCATCAATAAAGTACTGAGAAAATTCTTTTTATTGGCTTCGGAAGCCCGAAATTTTTGTATTTTTTTTATGGAAATTTCAACTTTGCAGTCTTGATCCTAACAATTCAGCTTGATTTTTTGATAAATTTAAATCCTTAATGAAGTCATTTAAACCTTGTTTAATAAGATGTGGCTTATTGGGGGATAATCAAAATCAAAATAATTTTTGTCCTCTTCAGTACTGCCTGATTCTTCACCGCTGCTTTCAAAATATACATTCACATGTGGCTCAGAAGGTGGAATAATTTCACTGTGAGGTATAGGCTCGATTGCACATTTCAATGAAGGATATTTTACAGTAAGTTTAGATTTTTTAGAAATTCCAGACACACTTGTTAAACAAAACTAACATTCAGTTATATGATCCTTTGGTTCACGCCAAACTATAGGTACACCAAATGGAAAAGTCTTCTGTGTACCTTTCACCATCCACCTAAATAAACAGAACAATTATAGTGTGTACAATATGAGGAGCCAACATCTTAACCTGATCATCAATTTTTCATTAAAAGTACAAATGATATGATTTTTTAATTAAAGGTGTAATGTTTTTTCTACTTTATTTTACGGCAAACTCACTTTATACATAATAAAAGGCATCCATATAATTTAAATATATTCGCCCTTTATGACACTATTCTGTTAATAAAATAAGACAACAATAAGACTGAACAAAATTAATTTATTTATAATCTAGTGCTTAATGCATACAACACAGCTGTATTTTCAGCTACACGTTTTGACCTGCACAGATATGATTAATCTTGTCCATTAAGGCTTACTCTTCTCTATTAGGTATAATGTCATAATATCTGACTATGATATTATTCAATTGTTTGTCCAGTATAGTTTATTTATAGCTTATAAATTATGCTAATAAAGTTAAACAATAAAAAAATGAGTTAACAAAATACAATAAAACAGCTTAAAATGCTAACTATACGTTAAAAAGATTCTTTAATTAAAATTGAAAAATTCTTCAGAAATGGTGGGTGATATAAAGATTCTGAGTTTATATTCATTTTCAGCATAAAAAAAAACAGATTATAATCATATATCACATGTTAGGAAAAAATATTTTTTATCAGTGTAATTATACTCTACTGGCCACCATGGTATGAGTAGTAGCATCGTGACCTTCTATTCGGAGGTCCTGGGTTCGAATCTCGGTTAGCCAAGGCATTTTCACATGCTAAAAAATTATCATTTCATCTAATTCTCTGAAGCAATACCTAACTGTGGTTCTGCAGGCTAAAAAAAAAAAAAAAAATAATAATACTTATTCTCTGATGAAATTACAGAAAAGTGCTTTTGGTAATAGTAATTCTGTTAGGAAGACATCTTTTTTTTTGTAATAAAATAGACAAGTAAAATGACCGCAGTAAAATATTTGATTCGTTTGTCATATAAACATAATATGTTTACTGACATGATGATTACTGATACGCATATACTGATGCATGATAAGATATGATGATGTGTAGTTGTTAGCGCATTAACTAACCACTAGCCGTGCGAGGATAACTGATAAGTTAATAAAAATAAAAATACTCTGGTAAGAATGAAAAACTGTATAATGAACTTAATTTACAGTAACAGTAA
>JAAAKQ030001770.1:7609-18933 GCA_010016005.3 Zanna intricata | reverse complement strand
AATTATTTTATAATAATTTACGAAACCGGTGTCCATACATAGTCAAAATGCCAGTTTAAAAACAAATAAGTTTAATTTGGCGTTGAATTCAAAAAATTAAAAATTGAAAGAACCGGTAAATAATTTTTTTTTAAATATTTAGCTGGTTTATGAAGTCAGTTTTTTAAAAGTTAATTTTATCTAATTGTATATTTATTTTTTTTTATTTTTTTTATTTTATTAATTAAAAAAATTCTTTAAAACATTTAATAAGATCTAAAATTTTGTTTAAATCTAGTATGTATATTTTTGCAAGCATTCGACAACAGCTGGATGAATATCGACTGATCTACCGTACAGGTTATCGGAAGGATTCGACTTGTGACCGTCAAGTGAGCAAACTTTTATTATAAAACAATTTTACAAATTAATATATATAATGTAAATTATTGTTTCATGCTCGTTTTGGCGTTCACAAATTGAATTCTCTTGAAATTCTACCATTCAAGAAACGCTTGAAATTGAAGTTTACTGGAATGTTATACGATAATATATATTTAATAGCTTATTATATACGCTTAATTAATTTTAACGCAGTTTAATTAAAAGTAAAATAATATCAATCTTTAAGTACTGATCGGTAATTTGTACCGTAAATCAACGTCATAACTCTGGAGTATCATCCATATTATCGAACGAATTCTTCAACAAAGTTTAGACTGTATTTAAATAATGGGATTATTTCTTTCTAAAAATTATTTCTGAACGTATTTTTAATAATTAAAAAATAGAATTAAATTAACGGGGAAATAGTTTTCATTTAAGTACGACTGACATGTACCTCTTCGTAAAAAGGAAATCAAAAGCAGGTACGCTGCTGCTGCAAAAACATACAATAAACACCAAAACTGTTTAAAATTGTTTAACTTGAAAGTAATTTTTCTGTAACACTAATCTTTTTTTATAGAAGATATGTTCCCTTTCACCTGGCATAATACGTAACTTATAAATACACCCACTTCTTTTTCTTATTACATCATGATATACTCAGATCAATCAGACATAAAACTCCGTAACACAGAATACTCGAGGAGTCGGAGTTCAAACGGTCTGGAGTATTACGCATCAGTAAAAATATAATAAACTACAGATGATGAGATTAAATAAAAGCTTTTTTTCCAGAGAAAAATGAAATAACCAACAACTCCTTGGGTCTGGGCACCAGTCAGTTTAAATACCCGAAATAACGATTAAAAGAATGGAATTCATTTAACATATCGTGGTTTTAATACATCTATATATATATATATATATAAAAAGTTTTATCATTTTGCCATACTAGTAGCTGGTGCCCTTAAATTACTATAATTTATAACATTTACGTAAGTATTATTTATTATAATAATGACTGCTGGATTTAAATTCTTGAGCTTTTTTTATTAACCGGAAGTTTTCAACATATTCCTTAACTGACCTAAAAATGAATGTTTATATAGGAATTAAATTCGACTTGTGATTCAGATGCATTCAAATATATATTTTACTGTTCATCTCCGCTTATATCTAATTTTAAAAAATTTAGATTTATAATTTTTTGATCTAGTGGTATTTAAACTCGACATTTTAAATAAAGGAATCATAACATGTATTTTGAAGTGCAAATTGATTTTTTCCTACGGATGGTTAAAAATAAAGGAAATAAAAATTTATTTGATGACTGAGCAAATGCATTAAAAACTCTTATAAGTTTTTACAAATAATCTGAAGCTAACCAAAAACTGTTGACAAAAATTATTAATTGAACAAGCTTCAGTTTACTTATCTAAGACTAAAAATATCGAACTTTGAAAGGATAAACAATGTTTATTCTTGTTTATAAATGAATGAAAATATTATTGTTTTAATTTAATCAAAATACAAATTTCTGGTCATCAGTAGGATTGGTTATCATATATTTATATAAGAGAGAGTATAGTTTACTGAAGATAAGGGGACAATTTAATGTTGGGATCACTTTTATTTATTTCCCATTGCACAAGATGTTCAGATGTCAGTAAAGCATCTTACTAATAGTAAGTCTGGATTGAAAATCATATTTGGGGTAACAATTTTAGTTTAATTTATTGATATTATATGTTTTTTTTTTCATTCTATAATAATGTTAAAATGTTACAAAAATCTGTTGATTTTTATTTATGATTTACTGCTGCGGATAAGAAATAATTTAAGTTCTTTTACTAATAGGTAAGATAGTTTGCACATTAATTTTTACTATAATATTATTTTTTATTTGCTTATATCCTGCAAGTAAAAGAAATTTGAAAGATTTGCATGAATTCTAATTAACTTCTGCTCATATTTTAATGAATCATACAAACTAGAAATCAACTTTCTGAAGTTTTTTAATTACTGCGTTTAACATTTTATTTTATGAATTTTTACCGCTGATTGCACTATTACACTTTTTATTTAAAAACAGCAAAGTAGCAAAAGTCATCTAAATAATGGATTCAGTAGTTCTTTATTACTAGAGCAGTAATCCAGAGTGATAATTGTGAACTTTGTACCAAATTTTTGATGCAGTTCATATCTTTGTACTTTAAACTACTAAAAATTAAATGTAATTAATGTATCTAGTACATTAAACTAAAAAAATTAAAACTAGATAAATATCTATTTTCTTAATATTATTTACTAAAACAAGTTTATTTTTTTCCTTTATAATTCAAGGATTTTTCTCACAATCTTGCCACTAAAAATATTTCATTTTGCTTTACTTAATCAATTTTACAATACATCTTTTTAGGATAATTTTTGTTGAATAACATGTAAAAATGGAATCCAAATTTCAAAATAGATTTTTAAAAAATAAAGAAAATATACATTACACACCAGTTAAATATATGATTGTAACCATTAATATAAGTATGCAATTAATTACCGATAAATCTATATTAAGTAAGATTTATTAATTTTATTGAACATACATAATCAAATTAAGCAAATTTATATCAAAATCATTTCAATTTTTATGGAATAATGACATGTACTTTTAAAATTATAAGAAATTTTTAAAAATGTCATTAAAAATTGTTGGATCAATTTACTTAACTATGAAAATTATTAATTCTTGAACAAACTTTATTCTGAAATTAGTTAAAAAAAACTATTTATTTATGTAAGAAATTTCCTTCAAGTTAAAAATGATAAGTAGATTTATCTATTCAATTAATTTTGTTTATTTTTCATTTTGTCTTAGTACAATTATTTTTTTTTAGATTTCAATAATAATTTCCACTCGTCTCTTACAAAATGTGCACAGACCATTATAAACAGAATTGCTACAGTTTGTAACATAATATTAAATGCAAAATAGTGTTAGTAATGCAATACATAAATCTTGTTATTGTCATTATGTTTTTATTATTATTTATATACTTTAAGTGTATTTTATTCAAAAAATGTAAAACAATTATAGAACGAATGAATTCTTTTATAATAGTGAATAATTCCATAGAACTGTTTATTGGTATTGTAACCAAAATTAAATTAATATTATTCAGTTGTGAATTTGTTCACAAGATAACTGAATCGGTAAAAACCATACTCATTCAGGATAAATGTGTTTCATAAAAAATGAAAAAATATAATAGTTAAAAATAAAATTATATATTTTACAAAATATTTTTGGTATAATAAAATTAAAATAACACAGTTTAAAAATTTGTCATAAAATTCTAACATAGCACATAACATAACCAAATTATTAGACCAGTCATCCAAATTGTACAAAAATAATTTAAACTCAGCCATAACAGTGTTCTAATACTGTATTGTATTATTATTTTAATTTAACTTCATAAGTATAAATAGTTGAGCAGGAAAAAAATTAGTTTAATCTTTATTTTAATCATCACATTTTTTTTACTGAAATTTTAATTATTCTATTAATTGGATTCTCCTATTAATTCTACATAAAAGATTGTGTGTGCGCGCGCATGTGCACACAATTTTTTATAAATTTACAATTAGGGTAGGAAGATATCACTGCCCTTCTAAATGTATTTATTTATTTTTACTAAAGGCTGTGTTTTTTCTTCTTTTTTTGTATCTTCTAATTGTTGAGTAATTGCTTATGAAAATAAGTTAGACTGAAAGTATAGTATACTTTACTAAGTGCATCCATGCTTATCTCTGTACATCATATATGCTTAACACTTTATATGAAGCATACCTAAACACACATTAATGCATGTGTATGTGTTATCTTTTGTAATGATACTTGATACAGCTATAATCTGTTTAATAACCAGTACCTTCACTTGCGATAGAAAAATGATATGGACACATATTTGATTTCTTTCATAGCTTATAGCTGTGAGTACTCACACCTATTCTTATACCTGTGAATATGATACAAGAAAAAATTTTGTGAATGTTTTAGTATTTTAATATTGATTTTGTAATTGTATACTTTTAAAACTAATTTAGATGAATTTGGTGTATGAAATTTAGCTCTTGTTAATCTAATTGCTTGATTTTAAAATTCATTGTAAAAACACTTCTCAGTCAGTAGAACATCATTTACATCTCGCTGAAGATCTATATTATAACAAAGTGGAGAGAGAGAGGCTGTTTATGCTTTAAGTAGTGGTGCCGTAGTTGAATTGATATTTATTCCACTACACACTTCTGCTTAATGCATGGGCTGCCACAATCAACTATGTCAATTAAATGGCCTTTAAATAACACCTATTATCTAATTTTTAGATACTACAAATAGTTTATAAAAATAAGTTTTTATTTTATTTTTTTATTTTTATATTAATGACATCAAGAACTAAATAGTAACATTAGTTTATATTTTTATCTAAAATGATATAAAATGGGTTCATGAAGATTTTAATCTAAAAAACTTATTGACATTGTATGATTATTCACACAACTTTATGCTAATTAAGTACCAGTGAGAAAAATTGTCATCATTAAACTTTATCAGTAATTTCTGTTAATTTGTCACTATTATTATAAAATATTATTGTTACTGTTATATATTTTAGTAGTATTTACCAATATTGTTGTTATTCAATAAGCTTTTGTTTTTTCATATTGTCATGTTGTTAAATGATCAAATTGCTCAAATTTTATATATAGAGCAAATGTTTTACTTAATATAATCACAAAAATGTAAAATTTACAAGAAATAATTTAATAAAAATCCTGTCCTAATATTTATGAAGAATGAATTATGAATGAATCATTGTCAATTTTTTGTATTAAATATAAACCGCATATATATAAATGAATATTTGTGATTATCTTCAAATCACCACTAAGTATTCATTAAAGATCATCAAAACTAATTTATGTTATAATAAACAAAATTTGAAGAAATCATTTCAGGAAAAATTTGAATGCAAGTATTTTTAATGTAATTATTTTGTTTTTTTATAAAATAAGAAACAATGGGATTGTAAGATAAGCTTTGACTTATTACATAAAACATTAATAAATTAAGAGATAATAAAATTTAAAAAAACAATCACCAATGTATTAAAGTATTCATCTTTTTAAAATTTTAAATTT
The DNA here is from genome assembly GCA_010016005.3 of Zanna intricata. Lineage (NCBI taxonomy): Eukaryota > Metazoa > Arthropoda > Insecta > Hemiptera > Fulgoridae > Zanna > Zanna intricata. The sequence goes on along the minus strand of JAAAKQ030001770.1, from coordinate 13,368 downwards.
CAGCTTTAAAAATCAGTTGTTCAGAAAGAGTTAGCACTATAAGAATAGATATTTAAAAAAAAACTAGAATGATGACAACTAGCACAACCTTTACATGGAATATACTACATAAGAGGTTCTTATACTGTACTCCGTAAACCCCTGGGGGTCTGCATAACCATTGCTGGGGATCCGAATGTCAAAACAATTTTGACATTAACTTTACATCCCCCAACTTTTCACTTTTATTCAGATAACTCATTTAATAAAAATTCTAAATGGTCAAGACTTTTTGTATATATTGTTACTTAACTAGTTATTAACATAACTAAACAATAATTAATAAAACTTAATTATTTTTATTCAACTGCAAATATAAAAAAAAAAAATAAATAAAGCAATTCAATTTTTGCATTGTTGTAACTGTCGCATGGCATGAGAACACATAGGTATAAATAGACTGGCGACTCAGGAGAAGCCCCATGTCCATGAAATAAGAATTGAAAAAACCATATCAGTCCTCTCATAGAATCTAGCTCCAAAAAGATATTTTAACTTTATACATTTGCATATATATATATATATATATATATATATGCAAATGTGTGTGTGTGTGTGTGTGTGTGTTTTAACATGTAAAGGTTGATCTTAACATAACAAGTACATCTGTCTGTCCCAAAATACAAAAAATTATGACATGAGGTCCACAATGGTCAGTAGTGAAAGTTTCATATAGTAGGCAAAGTAAGTTATACTTCAATCTAAGTTTTCTGCTGAATATGAAAAAACTTCCCAATCAGGTGTGGATAACTTATATCAGACTTCAAAACGTAATTATTTCTTTAACAAACTAAACCAAATTTTAACATACTGTAGCCTTTGACAATCAAAAATATTAAATTAATTGATTTTACATTAATTCCTTAACCTATATATGTAAGGATGTGACTATACTTCTGTGTTTTTATACTGTTATTATAGGTTCACTCCCAAAGTAAAATGACTGATGCATACCAATCACATCAGAAACCTCAAATATTGTTAAATATTTCAAACATTACTCAATAAATTTGTAGAGAATCATGATTAGCTATGAGTGGGAATAATGGAAAATCAATTCTTTTCAAACATATTGTACCAGCTTGAACATGTACTATGAGAGCTTGAAAATAAATATGATGCAATTTTTCTTAACTTACAAATTATAAATACGAAGTGTACCTCTTAATATTGCTTTACTTAACAATAATTAATCTTAAAAACAATTATTAAGATGAATTATTAATTGTTAGGATTATAATCCAACCAGCAACATTGTTTGGATATCAATTTTTTTTTTTAACTTAAGCCCTTGATATCTTCATGGCATACAATGTCTTAATAAGGAAAAGTAAGGTCACTACATTCAGTCCTTTATATCTTGTATTAAATAATGTCCTTCCATGGTGTCAATCCATGTTTCTAATTAATTCAGAAAAGGCAGAGTAACCTTTATAGTGTGTTAATGTTAAAAACAAGAATGCTTTCTACAACAAAATAAGTACAACAAATCTCATAGAATCTTCATTTAAAAATATAACTTCTGTTATCACCTCCTAATATTTTATAAGTAGTTTTCTTTTCTTTTTTTTTTATTTGACTAAGAATGCACTGTCCTAACTCAAAAAACACTTTCAGTATGTTTAAAACTTTAGTAACAGAATACCTCTGGTTTTGTAATAAATGTCTTTTGATTTTACTGGTGGAAAAATCTTTTAAATGGGGAATAATTGATAAAAAAAAATTTTAATGGAATTATAATCAGGTCCTCTCTCATACATCAACATATTGTGCTAGTTACTTCAAAAAATAATTTTATTGTCTGCATGATAACGATTGAAAGAGTTTTAAAATAAAAGAGTATGGTTTGATTTTGTGGTAGACAAAATCAGTTTAATTTTCCCACAAAATATTGTCATCTAAAAATCACCCAGAAACTTCACGTACTATGAAAATATTACCCTTAATAGGAATAATAACATTAGCAATGTTATATTTACCTGAGAATCGCATTACAACTGTTTTACTGATATTTAAAGTTATGCAGTTCAGTGAATGATTTTCCTTAATTGCTAAGACTGAATTTTCTAGAACTTCTATTTTCCAATAGAAATACTGTAATATTGTAACAACCTCTATGCACTCTGCCAATCTGCCATTGAAGTTCTCCATTGCTCGCTGCAACATCTCAGGTGGGAAGCCACAAATTTCATCCTGAATTGCTTGTTTCAATTCACCCAGTGTCTATGGCCAACTCTATTTATAACCACTCTCTTAAGTATTCCTACAAGAAAGAGTCACAAACTGACAAATCCGGTGATCTTGGGGGCCAGGGAATGTTAAGAGGACCAAATGTTAAGTTAATGAATAAGTCTTGAACAGCTGTCATTGACTACCTAGCAATGTGTGATGTCACACCAATCTGTTGAAATCAGGCTTCATACTTGTGTGGGAAATTGTTCAATGCAGATATAACAAAAGATTACAGCATGTGAACATTCTGATCAGTAGTGACAGTTATCGTGATCCGCTCCTCATTTTCTAAAAATTATGATCCACTGACCCCCACATGACAAAACTGCACACCATACCATTAAATTGATACTGTGTAAAGAACGTTCATGAACTTCACTTGAATTACTATCTGCCCAGCAATGATAGTTCTGCTTGTTCACATAACCTGTGAGATGAAAATGTGCCATCTGACAACCATTGCTTATCCAGAAATTTGTTGCCCTCATTATTGTTTGCCATCATTTTTTGACAGAAATAAAAGCGAAACTGATGATCATTCTCTTTCAGTTCTTGAAAAATCTGTAACTTTTATGGATGAGATTTTAAGGTGAAATGAAAAATTCATGGAACTCTTTTAGGGACAACCCAACCGCAGTCTTCTTTACAAATCGAAAGCCACGGGCTCTGAACAACTGAAACGCGTATAGCCTCAGTATTGAGTGGAGTATTCTCAATCATCCTGTCAGTTTCTTTTTCACAGCTGATCCAGTCTCTTCAAAGTTTTTAATACATGTTTTTACTATGTGTTCTGATGAAACACAACCTAATTTGTAATGCCATCGGAAAGAATCCCTCTGTGCACCTTCCAAACTATATTGTTTATTTTATAAAACATTTTTATGGTGAAAGCATACTTTTGACAAATGGTACTGATCCATGATAACTGAGCGGTAAGGTTGTTCTCTATAAAGCAGTGCTACCCAATAGCATATGCCTGCCAATACATATTTCTAAAGTTCCTGTTTATTATGTCACCTAATTATTTAATAATAGCAAATTTCTCTTTTGTTTGAAATACTCTTTGTTTTCACCAACCTGCTTCTGATATATTCCTCAATTCACCCACAATCTATCATTTTACAACCCAAATGACAAAAGAATCTATAATCTTTCCACCCAGGTGACAAAATTCTGCAATGTCTGGTATCTGTTCTGTCTTAATATTTATCTTCCCTTCTTTCATATTCCAGACTTTTGTTTTGTTCTTTTTATATAAAATTGATTGACATCCCCAAAATATCCTCTTACATTTTCCATACACTACAATTATATAAATACATATATATTTTTTTATTATCTTTTTTCTTTGATTCAATATATCTCTTCTTCAGCCAATGTTCTAGCTTCATACTTTCTATTAACAGAATTTTGTAAATGCCTGTTTGAAATTGAGTTTCATAGTTTTATATTGTCAGGAATTTTTTCCATTTTCTTTATTCAACTTATACTTCATAATTATTAAATTGTCAAATTCTACATCTACTCCTAGATAAAGTTATACGCAAATATTTCATAATTTAGTTAAGCATTTGATGTATACGTATTATCTGCTTGATACCTTCTTGGTCTCTTTCATAGTTAACTTGTTAGATGATTTAAAAAAAAACCTGTTTTAACAAATGCTCAGAACTGCAGTTTATTATACAATATTCTAAATATCTAGTACACTTGTGTTTCTTTGACTCAAAATTTCTTACGAATTCATACTTAAATATTTTCCAGTTTCTTTTTGCTGATAATGTAGCATTTCTTTTAACAAATTATTCCAGTTTGCCAGTTTGTTTTGGACAAAATCAATCATATTTTAAATTTAATTTTTTTTTTTTTTCAAAAAACTTCTCAACACTTTTGAACTTAGCAAAAGAAAACCTGAACAAGGTTGTTTAATTCACCTTGAGCAATCAGGTAAAGCTCACAGTAAAGTCTTTGACATAAAGACTTTAATTGACTTTGGTTCAAAGTAGAATCACCTTGCTCCTCATTTTGAACTTTGGAAGTGAGTTGTCTCAGCTTCTAATTCATCTTTTACAATTAGATTTATCAGAGGCTGCAGTACAGGTAAGTTTTTGCTGAGAAATACTGGCCATATAGCAGGTGGCATGCTGATTTTTCAATTTGACTTAACAGATTTTCAAATTTTCCATCTTCAATTAGAATGGGGGCCAATAAATATTCCTTCTTGATTTTGACATCATGAACACCAGGAGATTTTTCTTTCAAATAACAAAACCCAGTGCTATTTTTATCCAATCTCCTTAACAAAGTTTTTGAAAACACTTTATTTTATTTGAAGTGGAGGTAGAAGAATCGTATTAGAGTTGACTAATGAGGAATGTACAACATTTCTCTGCTCAGGTATAAATTAATCCCTCTTTTAGCCTTTATTCTTGATGAAATGATTTTCCTTGTCTCCACTGTTCCATTAATGCAAGGAACAACAAAACTTAGTGTAGTGAAGTTGCAATCTGACTAACATTCCAGTAATCTTTAAATTACCACATGCAGTTTAACAATACTTGTCTAACTGAATTTTTTCCCACAGCATTTTAATATTTTTGTATGTTAATGTTAATTGCATAAGTTAACAGTACAGTAGGAAATTCGTTTCCATCTTGCAAAACAATGCCTTTCAAACTAGTTTCTGAAAAATCATGAACAATGTCCACTCTGTCATTTTATGTATATGAATATCAATCCCATCACAGCACAAATATTATTATGCACTACAGTTACAAAAGAAATGTACTTTATTGTTAATCTAATGGAGATACTAGCCTTTCAGCTCAGAACACAAAATGTTGGTATATTTTTAGACAAATTTCAAATCCTGAACAAGATTGTTTAATTCACCTTGAGCAATCGGATAAAGCTCACAGGATGAAGTATTTAGTTCAAAGTAGAATGAACTCGCTCCTCATTTTGAACTTCGGTAGCTATCTCATCTTCTAATTCATCTTTTACAGTTAGATGTGTTAGAGGCTGCAGAACAGGTAAGTCTTCACTGAGAAATACTGGCCACATAGCAGATGGCAAATTTGGTTACCAAATTGTGTACTTGTATTTCCTACTTACTACTTTTCTCTTTTCAATACAAGAATAATGGTCAGACAAATGATTTTGCATATCATACTGCACAATGGGATCGTGGTGAGTTCTAAGGCTGACATTCTTAGAACACTTAGCCCACTCTGTACATATGTTGAACAGATTCGAAGATGTCAGTTATTATCTTGATTCCCCATTATATAGTCAAAATATAGTTACTAACATTGTAACTAGTTGAGTCAAACTTTATTGCTGATCTTTCAACATGCAGTGGCCCGATGCAAGTAACAGGAGTTATCCAAATCATTTATATACACTTTCTTGATTTATTTATTTAAAAACACAACACACTTCAAACAGTAGCTAAAAATTGCTAGAAAAAACACAATGAAACTACACTA
>JAAAKQ030001759.1:0-18934 GCA_010016005.3 Zanna intricata | reverse complement strand
ATATATATATATATATATATATATCTCTCTCTCTCTCTCTCTCTCTCTCTCTCTCTCTCTCTCTCTCTCTCTCTCTCGGCCTGTATGACATAACTATATATCATTTTACTGTCCTCAGCCCAACTCCACTAAATGGGTGCCCCCCCTTTTAGAAAGAGAGGAAAGAGAGGCGGTCACGCCTCTCTTTCCTTCGTTCTTAAGATTCTTGAGGCCAAGTAGGAGACCTCGCCCCACTGCCTCCTTCCCCGCCCCATACCATCTCGCACACTGGAAGAATACATGCTCCGGTGTGGCGTCCACACCGCAATACTACATACAATCAGGATCGTTTCTCCATTTAAACCTAAACAACATTGGAACAAGCAGGCTCCAAATCCGCCATGTCCCGACAACAGTTGGCTGAGAAAGTGATCTATCTCACCAAACCCCCACCCGACGCACGGCTCCAATCGAGAAATTAGCCTCCTTGTTCATGCTCTTGGACAATGAGACCTCTTTTCTGAGGTCTCCCAGGCCACCTGCCATTCTTTAATCAACAACTTTCTAGCTTCCGCCTTCGGAAGTCCCTCATATTTGCTTTCAGATTAATCGGATGGACACCCGCTACCGCCATGTCTGATATGGTCCGGTATTCCGAGATAATTTTTATATTATAAATATCCTAAGTTATATAATGTATTATATTTTTATTTTTTTTTTGTTTCACCTATACTTCTTACATATCTTTTTTTCTAGAGATAAGCAGGAGGGAGAGTTAAGTAGAGTCTTACGGTTGAATTTTCTACTACTTGACTCTTACAAGGCGTTTGGGTGAAGTTCTAAATTGAATGCCACACCGGTCTGCGGTAGAATGTTTTTCAGGTGCTTTAAAATCTTCCTATATAACCCCATAGTTGAATTTCGAGTTTACGTGACAAATAAAGTAAAAAAAATTTCTTCATAAGATTATTTTCTTTTTTTAAATAGGTCAACATTATGGCCTGGATTCAACGTAAAATCGCCAATTTAAGTACGGACTTAAGTTTCCCAGTGTTTTGGATAAAATCGAAAAATATTATTTTAATAAATTGTTCTGATTTCTATATAGCTGCTGTATTATTTGGTTTTTCATATACTGTATATGTCTTTTGCGGCTTAGTAATTAATTAATATAAGTTTACGTCAATATAATGGAAGTACTAAAACGTTTGATGTGGTAATCGTGCATTTTTCCACCAAGTGAACCTAACGTGAAATTATTAACATAGAAACTAAGATATATTAGATTTTCCGTGAGTTTCATATTTAAACTAAAGTGTGAAGAATATCAGAATATATCAATTTTCTTTTTGTTTTAAATAAAATTCAATTTTTTATAAATCTAAGAGATGTTAAGTCGATACTTGTTGATTTCAAGTGTTGGAATAATAATAATAAAGGAAAAATAAACTATAATTTACCATCAATGTAAATTTTTTTTTCAAGTATTTGTTTTAAAGAGTCCAATAATTATGCAGACTTATCTTCTAGGTCTGCAAAAATATTCAGCGTCCTTAAATATTTAAGGACGCTGACTACAAGAAATATGCAGTATCGAAAGAATTTTTCAGAATAAAAAGTGTATCGAACTTTTCAAATGATTCATTTGATCATTCAAATGATCACAAAAAAAATGTTTGTTGATATTTAGATGTGTTTAGAATGAGTTTATTTTTTATACTTCGAGATAAATCTGTAAATATAAAGTGTAATCTTATTTATACGATATTATTTTTAGTAGGATAGGTTGAGGTTCGATTGAAGCTATTCCCAAATGTTAAGAATCTCTTCTCAAGTAATAGATCACTTACATTTTGAATTTATATTATATACCGTAGTATTTTATATACTGCAGTATTATTAACCTCTTTGATCAATTGCAATTCGTTTGAAAATTTATAGTCTGAAGTGATTATTTTATAAAGAACATATACGTTAGTGGTTGAAATGAATATGTTTTCCATTTTTAAATTTACTTGATCAGATTTACTTGCTATTCACAAAAATAATTTTTATGAACATATTACATAGATTTTAGTTATAGAATTTTGTGATTGAAAAACGTAAATACTTATTTTTTAAAAAAAGAAATATGATTTTTATAATCTGATTTATTTTAAAAAAATTTTCTTTTTCTTTCTTATTGATGATAGACTGAAATAAATATATAATTAAGATCCCTTCTCTAAATAAATTTTAGATGGATTAGAAATTCGTTGTGCATAGAATAAATGTGTCTCCTTTTATTTAAAAACGAAAAACAACTCAAAAATAATAATTATACATTGTTAAATTACCAGCACGTTTCAGTTCATTAAAAAAAATGTTAATTTCATTTTCTTTTTATTCTGGATACTTAAGTAATCACAATGTGTTACAAATGGTTTAAAAAAAAAATACTGCTTCTTACGAATTCTTTTTAAGCATAAATAAATAATTTTTCATCATTGATGAAAAATTATTTCCATTATGCTATAAAACAGATGTTTTTCGAAATAAATTAAATTTTTTAGTATTTACATTTAATAAAAATCAGCAACTGGGAAAAATAATCACAAAGATATATAATTAGTATTATGTTTAGTTAATGTATTAAAGTTGTCTCACAAACGTATTAACATTGTAAAAATTAAAAGAAAGAATGATAAATTGATGACATATATGTATGTACTAGTGTGCTAAACAATCCTGAACAGTATAGAATAGTATGACGAGGAAGTTGTGGCGATAATGAAAATGCATTCATCAGACAAATATAGTAAGTTATAAAATCAACTAGCTTTCTGGAGAAAGAGTTCAAGTGGTTTTACTGTGCTAGTTGCATACATAATTTTGTAAAAGATACTTATAGAAGTTAATATACAATAACCACCAACGTGATGAATAAGAATCAACGCCATGCCAGCGCCGCAGAAATGGTATTTTTAAAATTAACAAAAATTAAAAATATACACCTCACCAATAAACAGTAATAGACATTATTAAAATAAGATCTAAATGAGTTTAAAACCAATGAAGTAAAAAATTTAGAATAGTGTTTCTGTAGATATTAGTTTATTTTTTTAACGAGTTTTTATAATATATCGACTAGAATGAATCGACAACCGATAGTTTCTTTCTAAACGTTGTCTAGGAAGTGCGGATCCTTTTTCGGCTTCTCGTAGAAATTCAAGTAAATAATTTCCACATAAATTATCAGGACAATATTTATTTGATGTATCAGACAACGAAACCGAATTTTACAACACAGATCTGCATGTAACACCAGTATCGTGGCAAAATGTGCCAGGATTGGGTGGACGTAACGCACCGCCGTCCCATGTATTAAATATCGAATTATTTTCATCACCTCCCAATGAAGGAAACGAATCGGAAGGATCCAGAGCCTCCACCTGTAGTTCTTTAATACATCAATGACGTTATGCGGCTATATGAATTGATCGTAACCGTAGTTAACAAATACGATTAATCAATCAATATTAGAGTATTCACTCTTAAACAATTAAGTATTGTTTTAAAGGATGTGATAGCCTACAGAAAGATAATTAACTTGATTGACTAGGTGAGGAAACACCAACCGATCAGCTACACCGACATCAGGAAGAATGAAATATCTTTTCGTACTGTACTGAAGAACTTACGTTTCTGTTCCGATCGAGCTTATCAGAAAAAATCTTGAGAGGCAAGATCAGTCGGACAGTTTATTGCACAGTATCTAATTATAAAAGAGCCATTATTAATTTTTTTGTTAATATTGAGCGAAGCGATAACAATAAGGAGGTATTTGGATTAAAATATATCGCCAATTACGGGGTGTTCATCGACACGCCCATAGGGGAGATGCATTTGTGCGCTATCAACAATACTACCATACTGTTGAAATAATTGTATGCCGTTCTGAAGATGACATACAATTTAACAGTCTGTTACACTAGCGCTACGCTAGTGTAACAGACTAGCAAACTACCAGGAATGTAGAGTTTACAGAGAGATCACGGTGAGAAAACAGAGACAACAGATCATAGACAGAAACTAGAATAAGCAAGCTATCTCCGATTTAGATAACGCAATCGTCCATTTACTAGGTAATCCAATTAAATATTCTTTAATCGATCAACAATTATACTGCCTCATCAGTAATAAAATTATAGCCGGGAAAATAAACGTTATTAAAAATGTAAGTTAACATTTTTTAAATATTACATTTATAAAAGTTAATATTTATAAAATAACTTACATTTATTTACATGGCGTGTATTTTGAAGAAATTCAAAAATAAATAAAATATTCCCTACATAAAAAAGGGTTTATTGTTGTCACTCACTTTATAAATAGTCTACTTCTAAAAAACATGATACTAGTCCTATCATGATACACCTTCCTTTTTATTTTCAGTTTATTAAGTCCAATGTATGATAAAAAATCTATTGAGAAAAGCAATATTTGGAAAGTCTGTTAGGCAAATTCAAGATTGTACACAAATTATAAATCAAAAACATTTTTTGTAAAAATATACAATGAAAAAAATTACAGTGATAAAATTGCAATGATAAAATATTGTATATAAAAAGGAACCCTAAATCCTAGTGATAGTATTTGGAGTTAGATGACACCGTCATGAACTGACATAACATAATGCTGACATGTGACAATGACACCAGGGGTTCGAATCCCGGTTAGGCATAACATTTTTTATGCTACAAATTTACATTTGACATTCATATCTACAAGCTTCGAAGCTTATTTAATAAATAAATCCTAGAAAAAATCTTAATAATAGTGTGGAAATCGGTGTACAAAATATTTATGTGGTTTAGTGAAGTTGGCTTTGCCTCATTTTCTAGAGTAATATTTTCTACCTGATGACTATCAATCCTATATTACTATCCTATAGTAAGTTTTCAAATGTTTATAAGTTACTTAATTTTTTTGTGTGTTGTATTTGAATTGTTATTCCAGTGGAATAAGCTTTTCTTTTACGTCCAAGTTCTTTAATAAGAATTATTGTTTCAAGGAAGGTAAAACAAAATAATCCATGATTTAAAAAAATACCCTTGTATGCTACTAAAAATACTAAGATTCTTGGTATTTACATATTACACTATTAAAATCTCAAAATATTAAATTTTTAAGATATCTAATTGTGCTCGTACTTGCATACCTATTATCGTACTAGATTACTATATAATACCAATTATATTACACATTATTTAGATTTTCAGTCTTAATGAAATAAATTGATTAATTTTTTATTATAAGATAATGCTGCGAATGCTTTTGAACTGTAATGGAATTTAGATAAAAATTATTCTTAAAAATTTATTAGTTTATTTAATTAATTTTCTTAAAAAATAAAAAAGATAGTAAAACGAATATTAAAATCTTACCGTTTGAATATAGTTTTTCAATAACTCTATTCTGCCCTTTATTTCTCTACGTTAAGATGTACCAGTAGAAGTAGCAAGAATGTGGTACCTTCACATTTGTAAAAAGCAGGAAAAGTATTGCATAACTTTTCGAGCTTTTAATAATAAAATCTGAAAGCGTTAGAGCCAATAAAAAACAAAAAAGAATGTATATTTTTTACAAGGGGAAGATAAATTTTAAGAAAAAGTCTTAAAAAAATATCCAAATGTAGATTAAGCTTAACAAGTTTCTTTAAGTTAACCTTTTTCTAAATCTACCATCCCCTTTACAAAATAACAAAAAGGAAATTTTAAAAATACTTCTGAATTTTAAGCCCGGGATCTACAATTTTATGTATGATATTTTTATATATGAAAAATAAACATTAAAAAATTTTGTGAAAAATATTTTTTACTGAAGGAGCAATTGAAGAGAAAAAATATATTTCCATTTTAAGAGATGGGTGTTGATTTATAAAAAAACTTTTCTTATTTACATACTATTGACTATTTACATATCCATTGAGTAACCAATTTGCTTTGTTTGTCTCAAAATTGCCTCTGAAGAAAATCGAAATTGATTTTTTAGCGATATTCTCAAACCTCTTAACTATTGTTAAAATAACAATTAATATGATCAACTCCCTGCATGTAGAATTATTTCAGCTATATTTGAAGAAAATCAATTAGTTCATTCCTATGTTATAAGGCCAAAAGCAGTACATACGGACATACGTACATACGGACTGACAAATGTTTCTTTGTTTTTTGTTTTTTTTTTGTCTAGATGAACCAGCTGAACCCTAAAATGAAAAGATTTGTAAAATCCCCTATACCTCTTTTTGATATTTTCTCCACACCTCGTTTTAAAATCGCTAGAATAAAGCTGTTCTAGCTATTTTCGCCGAGGAAGTAATAAAACATATTTACATATTAAATGTAATAATATAATAAAAAGTACAAAACAACGTAATAAAACAGAAATTTTAGTTGATTAGCTTGAAAAAATAAAAGGGTAAAAAAATTGTCAATAAAATTTTAGAAATTGTTTTTAATAACTAAAAACAGTAATTCAATCTTAATATTTCCAGTTTTACTCATATTTAAAATAATTTAATTTTTTGATGACCTATAAAAATACATACACGAAATCCAACTTTCCTCGAAATAACAACCTGCTCTATCACCACTTCACACATAAAATATATTTATTAATCTATTAAATACAATCGCTGAATATTACATCAAATTTCGTAATTGTGAATTAAATAGTTTTTATTATTTGTAATAAAAATTTCATTCTTACAGAAAGAAATGCATTAATTAGGTGATTGTACATTGTAGTTTTCTTATAGCTATGATATAAGTAAATTATCTGAGGTAAACTATAAGGGTCATTATCAGAATTTATTTCACTAATAATTTTCGATTTTCCTAATGCAGCCAGCCCTTGTACTTAAAAAGAGTGAACATTTAAGATGAGGGAGCAAATATCACCTGCATTTCGATGGGCTTGAAATTTTCATACACCATTTTTTTTTGTTCAGACCAAGAAGAAAAAAATGGGAAATTACTTTCTTCTCACTTCAGTTTTTCACTTTTCACCTGGCATCAGTTGATTTTTATCTTAAGTTTTACATCACTTATGGGAATGACTTGATGTCAGATAGCTCTAACGATATGGCTGTAACACTTAATATAGCACTTAACGCTATAAATTTCCACTTTCACATTTTCAAGTTGAAACTTCTTTAAAGGTATAACTGGTGAATTAATTCATCAGTAAAAAAAAAAAAAAAAGAACAGGTTTAAGTATCAAAATTTTATGTATGATTTCAAATTTTAATAATTATTTTTCAGGATATCTTAGCCCACTGGGCTGATCTAGTCGTTAACTCGACATCGCAAATCAGCTGATTTTGAAGTCAAGAGTTCTAAGGTTGAAATCCTAGTAAAGGTAGTTATTTTTAGACGAATTTGAATACTATATCGAGGATACCGGTGAACTTTGGTGATTGGGTTTTAATTAACCATACTTCTCAGGAGTAGTCGACCTGAGCTTGTACAAGACTACACTTCATTCACATTCATACATATCATCCTCATTCATCCTCTGAAGTAAAACCTTTCGGTAGTTTTGAAGACTAAACAAATAAAGAGAGAAAGAGAGGATATCTTACAATGTTGAAAAACATAAAAGAAAATTGACTGGATCCTTTATTGAATATTTTCAATGCTTCTGTTGTGTAATACAGCAGTCGGAAAAGTAACGTGCAGAAATGAATATTGACATATTAAAATCTATATCACAATAAATATCTATTAAAAATAAATATAATATTTCCTACTACTTAAAATTAAAGTATTCCTCAGGATGGAATCTGAGTCCAGTCTGAAATTCTTTATGTTATAAGCAGGATGAAAGTTGCGCACTACGTAAAACCTTCGCATGCGTAGAAATGATACTATCCAAAGCAAGAAACATGCTACTTCTATCACCCCAAAGATCAAATTATAAAACGGAAAAAATTAAACGTTATCTTCCATTTTATTAATCCTATAATTTATTACATAATTCATACGAATAAACTGATTAATAATGTTTAATCAGAATGTAAAATAAACTACTATACACAGTAAATATTTAATCTCACTAATTACTAATTTATTAATTAATCAGTATTAGTTAATTAGATAGTAGTAATTCAATATTTTTAGGCCACTGTAAATATTTATTCTAACTTAATATCTATTATAAATATTAGGTTAAATTATTACGTACTGAATATTAGCGTTACATATGAATAAATATATCTCATTATTCAATCTTTTCAGATGTTTTTGATGGTTTTAATTGTATAAATTAAATTCAAAATATTTGAAGAGGTAATTATTTAGAATCTTTATTAATAAATTGTAATCATTATATTACTAGTAATGTAGCAACATTCAAAAGCAGTAACATTGTTTATTTCTTCTTTAAGTCTGAATGATTATCTAGTTCGTTATAATACATATGTATTTAGTTAATTTTACTGTATTTTAATGTTACCTAAAAAAAAAAAGTGAAATTAATACTTTTATTTCATCCGTTTAATATTAGTTAGTAAAAGTAAGTTACAATTAAACTAACCTTGAAGTATTTCATTGAAAAACTTTCTTAAGATAAAACTCACGTTTTACTAAGGTTCTTCAAGCATTGTGGATCAAAAGTGAGTTATCTCTCTATGTAGATTTAAATTTTGAAGCATTCTGCTTCAGATAAAAAATTTATGTGTAGTTAGAAGATGTATGTCTTAAATAGTAGTTATATCGATATATAACTACTATTGCGTTACTGTTAATTTATGTTTTTAGTTTGTATTCAAAGTTGTAGTCTATAAAGTACAAAAATAGAATGAGGTTTTATGATTTAGGGTTAGTAGAAAATAATAAAATTGCTTATGCCATCCAAGACTTAATTGTGGTATCTTTCCATACGAGAGTTTATAATTCGCTACACCGATCCGTCAATATTTTTATAAGCTTAATATAGTAAAATAATGAAACCGTTAGAGATGCACCTTGATCGAGTAGTTTCATTATTTATAGGACTACCCGTAGATTCATTTTTAATGTAGGGAAAAAAATAATATTGGATCTTATTTCTTATGTAAAAGTGTACAACATGATCAATGTTTTCAGATGTTTCAATATATTATTCTTACTACTATTATTCTTAACTACTATAATCCTTATATTTGACAATTAACATTTTTATATTTATAAGCCAAATGGGGAATCTCCTCACTATGTTCTCAAGGGAGGAGATGTTGACTCAAGAAAATTTTGCCTAAATTCCCTGAATACCAAGGAAAAATTAACCGGGCACTCACTACATTCATGTATTGCCTAACGTTAAAAGCCTGGAAAATTGTCACTCTTGAGTGCTTCAGTCATGTTTTCTTTAGATATAAATAATAAGATAAACTATCAGCTGAACATCAGCTAAAAGCGAAAATACTTCATTGTAAAGTAATATGAAAATTAAAGGTTGTCAAAAAAGGAAAACTGTAGAGGGATGAAGGTTTGGAAATCATTATTTTCAGATGATTATTAAATGTATAATATTTTATTCTTTTTTTATATAACTGGGAAGCTTAACATTTGGCTACCAGTAAAAAATAATATAATTTTTACGGATATGGTTATTTTTTAATTTATATTCAAATATAAATCATGATTCAATGTAAAGAATTCGATCATATTTATTTAAGTTTTTATTGATAATTGTACCTGTTGTCGGGAAGTAAATTTCTTTCAGACATTAGTGATTGTTTAAATTAAAAAGTATGTGGTCACTTAAATTACTTGAAGATATTTTTTATGCTTTTTTTGTTTCTGTAGCGTGATAGGCTAGTATTTAAAATATCTCACACTAAACTACAAAAAGTTTAATTGGAAAATTAAATCTAATTAACGTAATATCGTGTTCCAAAAATTGTTACATAAAGATCAACAGGAGATACGAAAATCATATTTTTTTTAACTTATTACTTCTTAAATTAATTTTATCAAGTCATTATAAGTTACTAATTTATAATGCAAAAAAAAAGTTAATTAAATATAATCTAAAAGAATATAAACAAAAAAAAAATTAAATTTGATATTTTTATCGAATTATGACTATTATGTTGTTATTTTAATCTGGTACCAACCTTAAAGAAATAAATTAAAAGAATGTTATTACAAATAAGTTATATTTTCATTTTTCTTAAATCCGTTACGTATTTTAAAAATATTACATTATTGTGTTTAATAAATACTTAAAATGGAGACTGATACCAAAAAATAAGATAAAATACTTTATAATGTGAAAAATAATCTAGTTTTCGAAAATGTAAGTTAATTATAAATAATGCATGAGGTAACTAACTACATATTTAAAAAAATAAAAAATAAAAAAAATAATAACATGTTTATAGAAGAGGTTGAGTTCAAGCGATTTAGTATTCTTACAATTATTTCAGTTAAAAATTCCAAAAAAAGTTACAAAATGTAGAACAAGATTACATTTATATGAAAATAAGAAATTAAAGAGTATGAATTATTTAGACTTAAAAAATCGTAATTTTTTCGAATTGAATAATTTATATCCACATTTAAAAATTAAATTTTATGATAACTAATAAGTTATCAAAATTAAATTTCAAAATAGCTATTAACATTTAAGTCATGATAATGATGATCATAATCATAATCTGGTTATATTTCTTCTTTAATCCTGTCATTGCTCACTTTATCCATCCATCTTATTTTCTATATCATTCTCCATATACACTTCTCAAAAGCAACATTCCAGACCCTGTATGTCTTCCATATCGTCCGTGTGCTTCAATCCAATAAAAGAAAGAAATTTCAAGCTCAGAATTTGGCTGAACTCTTCCTATACACTAAGTCCAGACTTTTGCTTCAAAGCACTTCCCTCTTCTTATTGAATAGACTTTCTATGCCATCGTTACCCCCTTTTACTTTTTTTACGCTCTTCAAATCTTTCATCATACATGCTGTATCTTAAATATTTAATTTTTTAGTTTTCCGTTTCTTTAACTTATCCTTACTACTAAATTCTCTTTGTTTGTCTTTATTTTCTCTTCTTTGTCTTTATTTCCATTACCTTAATTTTTTTCTACTTTTATTTTCATTCCACACTCTCATTCTATTCTCAATGGCTGTTAACAATTCTTGAAGTACGTGTTAGATAAATAAAGAAAAAAGGAAGCAAGGAAAAATAAAAGGGCTATAAACTAAAAAGGATCATGCATCCTTGGAAGAATCACAATATGAGACACATAATGATCTAGAAGAAAAATGATCTTCTTCTAAAGCCATAAGCACAAAACATTCCAGTTCAAATGAATGTTATTGATCAATGATTTTACGCTGATCTGTAAAGTAAATGGCGTTTTAAAGGGAAAATAATAAATACATTTTTTCAAATTTTGTTTAACTTTTTTTTTTACTAAATTAACTTTTAAAGAAAGGGAAATGGTCTCCAGCGATGTTTACTCGGCTGCAGTCGAGGAGTTGCAGCTCGTCCGTTGAAATCCGACCGAGCAGGTTCCCACTACAGCGTGGTAGTGGAGAACCCCAGAACCCCACAGGGTCGGGTCGGCGTCGATCATCATTCGCCGGTGCGGCCGAGGCGCTTCTTCCCGAGCGATATCACGCTGGGCCGGCTCTCGTAGCTGCGTCCGCTGGCCAGGGTGATAGAAGTCCAGCAAGCTGGAGCGAAATGGTGCATCCGCATCCAGCGACTCCCTCGGCGCGCAGGCCAAGCCTGCTGCTCCAGCGTTGAATCAGCCAGGGAACTCTTTTCAGCTTCTTCTATCTTCTTCTTCTCTAGGCGGTGGTTGATGGTAAACTGAAGTTTCACGCCAAGAAGCCTTCATTTATTAGAGCTCACAGTAGCAGGATAGTGCTGCAATTGTGGGAGTATAGATGCGCGAGCAGATGCGGTGTGATGGGAGTGCCCGCCTGTGCATGCTCATTGTATACTGTAATCCCTCTGACATTACCTCCTCCGGGCGTTTGCCGAGTTAAAGGCGTGAGGTATATATGTGTGAAATATATTTAATATATTTTGCCTATGTATATACATAGAATATTCTCGCCTGTTGAGATAGATATTTTAGAATATTTAAATAATTAATGTTTTTTTTGTTTTTTTTTTTTTGGTCTAAAACCATAAAATAATGACAATTGTAGTATTTATAATGAAAACAGACAATTAAAAAAAATCTCACATTAATAATTACAATGACAACAATGGGAACAGTGAACAATAATAATATTAATTTTATCAAGTATGGCCTGTTGGTATGATTATATAATGATTAAATAATTAAGTCCAATTACCAACAAAAGTTATTCCAAGCGCTTTCGGAACGGAGCTACTCCATCATCGGTTACTCAAAAAATGTTTTTTAACAATAGTAAAGTTAAAACTTGATAGCCTGCATAAAATGTTTATCTAAATTATAGAACTTTTACTAAATTTATAAAATTATTGGTAAGTGGGTTTAATTATTTAATCATTAAATAATAATATTACATACCAATAACGTATAAATAATCATAATTGTCAATCATAATAATAAACAGAAGTTATACACAAAACAGAATTTAAAATAGTGACCAGGATTTATTCCAGTTAAATAAATAAAAAACCAGAATTTAGACCCAATAATCTAAGATGTAGCATAACAGTTAGTCTTAACGCTTTTAACTACTAATCTCGTATTAACAAACAATATTGCACTAGGTAAAACAAGAATAATGTTCTCTCACTGGAAAATACTTTTTTTATTCATAATAGAACTACTCTAACAGTTTATGAATGAACTTTATTACGTTATCTCTTTCACTTATAGTTTTACAGTAACCCACCCACCCACAGTTTTAAGTACAAGAAGTATTTCTTGTTTACTGAAATTATTCGTAGCGTCAATTTAATCGTGTCGAACTTAATTTATACTGGAAATTCTCTCCTTCCCTATCATTCTTGCAAAATGCTCTCGCTATCTGACGTTTCCCACTCTCTTCTCGCAGACTCACACCTCCAACTCTCCTCGCTGGACTGACGTCGTAACGTCTCGGAGATTCACATTTCGCAGAATTGATCATTAAATCATCTTCCAAGGGCTATTTATACTTCTATTCCATTTACCTCCTGGACCGAACCGAACTCGAAGTGTGGGAACGATAGACCGCAGCTTTCGTTCCCATGCGTTCGAAATTTGATCCGGTGAATTTTCTCACGGTAGACACATGTTTTAAGTGTGTCAGCAAACAGTATAACAAAAGGATTGGAAGAAGGACCTGTTACCTCTACCAAAAGGATTTTTTAGTCCTTTCTGGATTTCTCCCATTATCTTCCACTACTTTCATAATAATTGGTAAGAATCCGTTAATCAGGCCCGCATACCGATTTTGTTACAATATCTTTATATTCTTTAGATCTCGTACATCTTAATATACACAGAACATCTGCTGATGCAAAGTAACTGCAGCAGCGGCAGTTAGATTTCCCCCACACTCCCCCAGGACAAATACCATGTCAGGCGTATTCCTCAGTAATATATAACAAAACATTCTGACACCAATTAAAACAAACATAACACATTTAATTGAATTACACTGTACTGGCAAAAACCCACAGCAGTAACGCAAAATATTCAATGAACTGATGACAAGACAAATTCATTGTTGAGCAGCTGATTTCTGTGTTACAAAAATTATGAAATTATAATTTCTCAGATTTTCTATTTGACAGTAAATTTGATAAAGATACATAAACTTTATTATTTCAATGACTAATATTAGCTGGATATTAGCTTATTATCTTTTTAAAACGATTTTTATTTCTAATACAACAGTATTTTTTGTATTATTGCACTTTATAGGAAAGTAAACTTGCTTTGTACGAGTTATCCCTTCGTTTTTGTACGGTAAGTATTAAAAATAAACTCAGACTTCTTTAAGTTGTATTTGTTTGTTTTTTTTTTTTTTTTTTAGCTATTTTACCTCAAAATTTTAAGCTTTGTTAAAAGCTAATTTTAGCTTTTTAGCTATTTTAATTTTCTCAAAATTAAATTTTCTACAAATTTTGATAATAAATTTATTACTAGTCCTTTAAAAATTTATTACAAACGTAAAAACTGTGTTTTTAGACAAAAATCTTTCTGTTTTACATTGTACACACAATGAAAACTATTGGAGATATCCTTCTTGAAACTGTTTTATTTAACCATTCAGGTAAAAAATCATAAGAAGACAAGTTTACTCTTAATTTGGCTTTCTAGAATTTCAATACGGTTTTATTTCACTCTTTGCTCAGGAATCAAGGCGAAATGTTTCGCTAAGAAGGCTTTCCGAAGTATATTTATATGAACTTTTTTCATTGTTTTCTCTAGTAGAATAAACTAAGAAAACTCCGGTAACACTACATGAATCACTTTTTACATATATTATATATAAATATACGAAAACTGTTGAACTAGTAACATAACCTATAAATAAATGTTTTCTTCATCTATTTAGAGGTTCATTAACAAAATGAATTATTTTAACGAATGAAAATTTTTATAATTTATTGTTATAACATGCTTAATTTATAACAAAGTAATTTTACCGATGTCTAGCTAAAGGAATTGAAATGAACTTTACTCTCGAACTTATCTACTAAGCTGATGGCCCCTGCATAAATGACGTAGAGAAACTCTGAACTTCATCCCTCACTAATCCTGCACAGTCAGCTTAGTTTGATTCAGAGTACCTCAACTAATTGAATATTAAATTTTTTTTTTTAAAACATCCAATCATGAAACTTTGTTACATGAAAAAATGAACAAATTGTTCGATATTATTACTTACTTTATTTACATAATTTTCTTTTTCTTTTCCTTATTTATTTATTATCTCTATAATCATAACAAACATGGTTGTAACAAGAAAATTAGAATTAGATGTACAACAAAAACAGGTAGTTCTTGAAATTTAAATTTTTATCCATCCGAAATTGAATTATAAGTTACAGTAAATCAGTTATTACCATATCCTAATTTTTAGATATAATTGTAAGTAGTGATGAATAATCATTTAAGCCTACATCAAGCAATAAAAAAAAGGTTAATAGTCAAGTTGACGTAATTTTAATCTCTTATTTTTATTTTTAGATCAACTCATATTTTTTTCTTAACAGACTGTAATTCGCTTTATATTTACCGGGATCAGCTGGCAAACATCTCTATAAGGTATCTTTTAACAAACTGTAAAAATATTATGCAAAGTTTTGGCTTCAAATGAGGTAAAAAATGTATTTCTAATCAATTATTGAAAAATGAATAAAACTGAAAAAAATTAATGGTGGATGAAATATTTATGCAAATTGCATGAGGTCTTGAAATTTATAAAGCTCCACTTATTCATTGCTTTGGGATAATTCAGGTGTGTGATTTTAATCATTTAAGCAAAAATATCAGTACACTTTTATTCCTGACCTGTTACTACAACCTTAATAACTCTATAATAATAATAAAAATAATAGAATATTTATCTTTGACTTCTTAGAGATTAATTTTACTCGACTAAAAATTTTCCGTAAACTTTTCCTTTTCTTATAATTTAAAATTACCTGATATAATTTCAATATCAAAATGTACATTCTCACATTATAATATTTATTTCACATTATAATTAATAATAATTACATTATAATCTTTCATTTAAAACAAAGTAGAATATAAATGAATAATTCGTTATTACCCTTTGATCTTGAATGAGGAAGATTAAAAATATGAAAAGTTATTTTCATATAAAAAAAAAAATTAACCATGAGAGCCATTCATCATAATAAACTAGTCTAAAGTATATTAATATATTAGTTAATTAGGTTGGATACGCATTTTAGTGGTAGACGAATGGTGGTAGATCGTGCACAATATTTAAAACATTATTAATTTATTCACATGTATACATTTTTATATTTATTACTACCATTATAAAGTTGATTTTATAATGTGTTGAAAATTAAAACGGATGCTTTTATCAGATGTAATGGTAATCATTGTAGGATATTTACAAAGCACTTTTAGAATAATTAATATAATATCAATTTCCTGAATAATTGTATCGCTTCCTCTCGCTTTTTTTATTTCTACTAATCCCTGAATACTGATGAATTTTTTTTTAGAATAGTTTTTTTTTTTTAAATACACTTTTGTATATTTAGAAAGAATAATATGTATCTGTTGATATTGATATTCTGTTAACTCGCAAAAACTTTATTGGTTGTTAGATTTAAACACCTGTTACCTTTTTTTATTCTTTTAGACCTTAATCAATTTAAATAGAAATTAAAATAGACCTCAATCAATTCAATATAAATTATTAAAGTTTGTTCATAAATAACGAATCTTGCTTTCTATTAGTAATTAAAATCTTACGTGACAATTTTGCTAAATTTATTCTAACAACTAAAAAAAAAAGAGATTATGTTCATCTATTGACGCTCATGAGTATATCTTTACAGTCAATCTGATTCATTATAAATATAAATTGATAGTTGAATTAAAAAAATTTTTGCTTTATAAAAATTGATGCTTTAAAAAAAGTTTCTATCTTTAAAAAATCTAAACCGTTAGAAATGAATAATTCTATCAAATCAAAATAATGATTAAAAAAAATAAATTTGACTTGTTTTTCAATAAAATGGCTAATGTCACTGAAGATCTGTAATCTGCATCATAATCTCTACATTCTTAAAAGCTACTGTAATATTAAAAAAGTTGAGAAATTATTGCTTAACTTTCTCGGCTACGCCGGTAGTCATACAGTGCTTTTATTGTTGATTATGATGATTAACAAAATAAAATTTAAGCATCGAAACTCCGATATTATGAATAAAATTTTTCGATTTTATGGAATGATTGATCTTTATTAAAGACTTAACTGATCTTTAAAAAAAAAAAAAAAAAATTAAAAACAGCTAATAAAAAATACAGAAAAAATAAACTAAAACTTTTCAGAAGCAATGAAAAAATTGCTTCTCATTTTGAATCCTGATTATATATGCTAACGCTACTTTAATTTTAATAGCTCATTATGTGAAGAAAACTCAAAAAGCATTTTTTAATACAAACTGTAAGGATGTATTCCTATTTACGTTTATACATTACATAACCAACTAATATTAGTAACAAGATTTTATTACCAAACAATAATTAACTCTTTGCTTCTAGTGATAATTCTTCGAAAAAATTGTTACTTTTCTTTGAGTGCGATATATCAATCATCAACGATTCATTGCAAACAAATCATTAAAATGTTCTCACAATCTGTGATATATGCAATGATAAGCAATTATTTAACATTACAAAATAAAATAGTATGGAACGAATTTATCTATTTAATTATTTTCTTGTATGTACCACATACTAAAGCTTTACACACAAGTTATTTTTGAGTAGTAAATGTTTTTTCTGTAAGCCAGAAGAAGCAGTACGATCACTGGTTTCAATTATTTAAGAACCATACAATATTTTTGGATGACAGCATTGTGTCGGTATTTACGCGTTCGATACTGCCAGTCATGTTATATTGGAATTTCAATATAAATTAGAGTTGGTTTAATTTCAACCAATTATAGTTGGTTAGTTTGACCCTATTTTAATATATTTAAAGAAGTATATGTATTGAGTATGCGTTTATAATAAAAAATCTTAATCCCGTGAATAACCTAGTTAGCTGTTTGTTTTAATCATATTTTGGCACATTTGGTCAACGATGTCAACAGTGCCTTTTGTACCCTTCTAATTTAATAAAATTTTGTGTTTTATGTTTTTTTTTTTTTTTTTTTTATTGAAAATTTAACTTAATATATCTGCAAAGAATAAATCAATGAACATTTTCTTTCTTTTAGGATGAATCTAATTAATCTATGAAAGGATAATCTAATTTTCAACTAACAAATAAACAAATAAAAGAAATCTTTCTTTGCAGGTAGATTGAAACTTCGTTTTTTTGACTTCCTAGCACTGCCTGCACTTTTGCAGTCACGCTTCAATATAACAGTAACAATGTAACAGTAGTCGGCCATCATATTCCTGTTCCACCTTCCTAGGTACCTCTTTTCCATGTTCTTAATATCTTGGTGAAACCTTTTCCCGTGTTCTTCGCTTACATCACTAAGATTTTCGGGGAAGAAATCAATCTGCGAGTGAAGGAAATGTATTTTTATGCTCATATTGCACTCCAGCTTCTTGAAATTGGTTAACATTTTCTTTACAATTTTTCTGTATTCAGGTTCCTTGTTATTTCCCAAGAACTTTTCTACAACTTCCTTAAAGGATATCCAAGCATTCTTCTTCGTAGCAGTCATCGTTTTCTCAAAATCACTGTCCTTCAACAAAATACAATATAGGAGCTTAAAATACTAACTATGCGTTGAAAAATGAAAAAAATCCTTTAATTAAAATATAAGCATTTTTCAAAAATGGTGGGTGATAGAAAGATTCTGAGTTCATTATTTCGTTTTCAATATCAAAAAACAAATTAAAATCATGTATAGGTGTTAGGAAAGAAAAATTACGTTTATCAGTGTAACCAGCGAAATGTAAGTATAACAACTTTGTCGTTAAATTTATTTTAAACAATTTAGTGTTCTAGTGAGTTATTTTCAATGGTGGTGGTTTTGTGTATGCGTGTTTACGCGCGCGCAACCACTCACATTTATTTTACTATAATTTACTTAAAGAAATTGAAACAAGTTTGAATCTTTAGGCTGCTAAAACTACGAACAAACTATTTTCATTAATGTACAAAAAATGTTTTTAAAAGTACAAGAGTTTAAAAATTAGATGCTACGGCATGTAACTAACTATTAATATTAATTACTAATAATTTTAAAGCAGTGTCACTAAATTAAGAGTTGAGCTATTAAAACAAAGTTTGGTTGAGAATAACAAATATTT